>OMLB01019229.1:0-14456 GCA_900302555.1 Myripristis jacobus
CGTGTGCAGAGAGCACGGTGGTCCCACACAAAAACGGAGGCAGACTTTCTCTCGCGCCGTCTGTCCCGTCGTCCTTTCAGATTCAGCACCAGGTAAACACAGCCTTGCAGACTGCAGACCGCAGACAACAAAAAGGGGAATTCCCAGCATGCATTTGTGGCAGGATGACACAGGCATTGTTGAGGACAGGCGGCTCAAACCGAACTCCCACACTGAACATATTAAAAAATGCCGACGAGGTGTCCTGCAGTAACGTGACACCGTCAAGGCGCAGTGTGTCCTTCATCTTGTCCAAACGGAGATAAATCAGTGTGAGAAATGGATAAAACCCTTTGACGCTGGTAAACAGAGCCGACGTCAAAACACCTTCTCGTTCTGTCTCCATCTCGTACCTCCTGGCCAGTTGTAGACGAGGTGACGTCACATCCGGATGTTTCCAGCCGCTCCGATGCGATTTGACATCAGAGGATGTTTTGGAGATCTCAAGCATCGAAGGTAAATGTCAGGTTCGAGGCCTTCATCTTTTTTTATTCTGCACCGACGTTCAACAGCGACACAGGGAGAAATCCATCGCAGAGACCGACCGAGAGGAGCAGCAGACGGACCAGAATGCATTGCTGCAGCGACCAGACAGGCTGAGTTCAGGTGGTTCTGGGAAATTTAGTAAATCACTAACAGAGGCAGATGCAGACAAAGCAGGTTAGGGCAACGAGGTTTCACCGAAAACTAATGAATAAATGAGAAACTTGTCATCACAAACAGTCTGATGAAGTGTTTTTCTTTAACATTTTACCTTTTTGTGACTTAAGGTGGCTTTCTACTCTCAGTCACATACTGTAATTTGTTTTCTTTTTGTGTTTTGTAAAACGTAGGCATGTATTAAATGTATGTATGACCACACTGCTGCACATTCTCAGTGGCTTGAGGCTGGTGGACGGCCTTTATTAAAGGCTATTAAAAGGTTTTGTTCATTCAAATGAGTCCAGAAAATGTGACGGTCTAGTTTCCAGAAGCGTCTTCAAACAGCTGCTCAGGTTTTCTGCTTTGCTCGGTGACTCCAGCTTCAGCCACTTCCTCAGCCCTCAGACGAGTCGACTGAAGAACAACATGAAATGATGAGGTCAGGCCAACTGCAAATTCCTGATTATACTAAACATTACTACTACTTCTACTGCTACTAATGATCATAATGATTCATTAATGATTAATTAATACTACAACCACCATAAATAATAACAACATTTCTAATTGTAATGATAATAATGACGCCATTGCCATCAATAATAATCATATCAATCATTATAAGTACTATGCTAATATACATAATAGTTAAGAGAGTGTGAGCTGGACACTGACACCTTACTGAGCTGCAGACTCAGAAGAACAGCTACTCTGGGTCTTATTTCTTCATGTAGGAGAACAGATAACGACCTGCTGCTGGTCGTGAATACTTAAAAAAATAGATTAAGGCTGTGAGCAGACTCCCGTGAAAAGCTCACCCTCTGTCACTGCGAGAAATAAAACATACATATTTAAAAATAAAATGCACACCTTCACAGTAGAGTGTGTCTTCAGTCACACCTTAATTGAATTCTTGTCATTTTTTTTATATTTCCTGACACTGTTTTTCTAGAATCTGAAATCCTAAATCATAAGAAAGCGCTCTGGAAACAAGTGGACCTGAACCTTTTCTCATCCCACAGCTGTTTTCAGAAAAATTAAGATTCAAAATTTTGATATAACCGACTCATTAAGACTGACTCTTTTTTTTCCTTCCTGTGCTCGAGGTTACAAACGGTCCCGTCATGCAGGCTGAGCAGCAGAACGGTCTGTCCTTGGTTTTATCAGAGCAGGACTCAATCAATGCTGGACCTCTGGACCCACAGCTGAGCTCTGCGCTGAAACACAAACTGTTTTATAGCGCACTACTAGATGTTTGTTAGTCTCTCTATAGCAACTGTACATTATTTTCTGGCTTTGGGCCTACGCTATGTTTATTTATTCATTCATTTATTTGTTCATTTTACCACAATAAGAACAGAAGCTGCACAACCAACTGGGTTTTACCTGACAAGGATAAGCATAAGAATATAAATCATATTTTTACATGAAACAACAGATTGACTATAATGAACTACATACAAGCAAAAAAGCCAAGCATAACATATGCCAAACATCATTATTTTCATCATTATTATTATTTTTGTTGTTATTGTTGTTGTTGTTTTTTAATTAATTTAGCATTTTTTTTATAACAAGATAGGCTGAGTCATATCACTAGGTTAGGTAACAACCATGGCCGTTAATGTGGTTAGTGTGGGAAAACAGGCACAATGACAGGCCTCTTAATAATAATCTTTATTAATAAAAGCCAAGCACTTTTCAAAATAAAATGTCTTTGACAACCAAGAAAAAAATAAAAACTGGGCATTGTGAAGCTTAATAAAGCAGTAAAATAAAGTACAGGACTCCAGTGGGTGTGTTACTGAGACGTGCACTGTGAGCTCGCTGTGCTGAAATCAGAAAAACACAACAACCTGCAGCCGGTGCATCAGTCAGTGTATGATTAGCTAGGCCGATGTCATCAGAGCAATGCCTTACCAAAATACCCATGTAACACTGAGCACATGGGTTGTAACATGGGAAAAGGAGGCTAATTAAATTAATAAAGCCATAATAATAAATAATAAAGCTATAGGCTACTTGTAAAAAAAAACAAAAACAAATGTGCGTGGAAATGACCACATGTTGTCAAATTAACTCTTAGTGTTACATTATGATGACGTGTGGACTGATGTGAAATGTGACGTTACTTTATTTACTTTGCTGTTCGCTTATTTACTTTCCAACTGACGTAAACACTTACAAAAGTCGTTTTGATGGGAATCTTTCCGACCTCTAGGCCTCCGTCCCTCCCATAACGTGCATATTAGCAGGGTTAGTGTTTAGGCTAATATTGTTAGGGGAGACTGTGGATGGTTCTCACAGTTTTTGTCTCATAACTTGCAGCATTTTTGTGTTAGATCTCTCAAATTTTGACCCCAAGTACCCTCATGTTTCCAATGTTTCCAACAATATAACAGTATTTTTAAACTGGTGTCAAATACAAGGAGCTCTATTGTTAAACCTGCCCACACTAACGGGGTAAGTTGTAACACGCCCTGCTGGGGTAAGCTGTAACAATAGGAGTATAGAATAAAAAGTTTTTATTTTTATTTCATTTTAGTTTACAGAATGGCTTAGCTCATTTCAGGTTAGACAGCTCAGTTTTAGGGTGACAACTGCCACCCTGAAAACAGGCCTTGCCACCCTTGAAGCTGGAGGCTCTGGATTCAAAGGCTTTGTGGTGTTTGGTCAAACTCCCGTGCCACCCTCTAGCCCCCCCACCAGTGTTTCCCTGGGTCCGCCCCTGCAGGTCCGCCCCTCCTGGTGCAGGTGATGTGCCTCCCGTCCCGGGTCTCCCCTCCTGAGAGCACCCCTGCCCGCGGGCCGCGGCGGGAGTCTCGTGCCTATGTGTGGGAATACAATATTCAAATCGGGCCCTCGCGGAAGAAAGGAAGGAGAGAGCGGATTGGACGCTGGCTCCGGAGCAGCGCGAGCGAGGGGCCCACGTCACGCGGCAGCAGTCAGCAGTCAGCCGTCACCGCGCGCCAGTCGCCGCTCGCCGCCGGGACGCACGGCAGGTACCATGACTCGGTCCCGCCGGTAACCGGGATACCGCCACAGAGCCACCGCTCACCGGGCCTCCACCTGGGCCAGGCCGGGCTGTGTTCCTCTCCCCCGCGGGGCTGAATTTGTGTGGGAGCGTCCACGATGCTGAGCGCCGTTAAAATGGAGGGTCACGACCACTCAGACTGGAGCAGCTACTACGCAGAGCCCGAGGTCGGTCCGCTTTATATCTATCTGCATTCCGCTGTTTATACAGCTCAATATTAGCCTTGTGATAATATTAACTTTGTGATCAAATATTGACTTGAGACGCATAGGATAGGATACTTCCTCCGCTCTGCTCCCCGGCCGCTGGGACACAGAAGATAACGCCTGTCATCCGTCCCGCTGCTGCCTTTTCATTTTATTAGATAAAACCTCTAAAATAAAGTTAAGGATCTAATCTATTATCTGATATGCTGTTAGGCCAATTCATCCTGACAATTATCCACATTTAATATTCGGTTGTCTCGCATTAAATTTCCTTTCACTCAGCCTGAAGTGGCAGGTGGATTTCAGAGACTATAACAGCCTATTAAGAATAGACCGATTCGCAGTCATTTTTATTACATTAACCAGCTAATGCGGGGTAAACTATCCTATGATCGTTAAGCAAACAACAGCCAGTACGAAATTATTATTAGGCTACTATTTTCATGAAAGAACTGATTTACGCGTTCCCGCTGAAAAAGTCCCATCCTCATATCCTCTTATAGGCTAACTTTATGAGAAAAACGCCATAAAAAGGTTAATCAGTCTTTGTTGGCTTGTGTATGTTTATTTGATTTAGCCTACTATTATTATCATAATCATTATTATTCTTATTCTTATCCAGCAAACTAGGTCAATCTGTTGCTAAATCACTCACTAATTCTAGGGGGAAAAAAGTTGATTTGCATTGGAAACAAGTGAAATCACTCACTTTTAGAAACCTCAACAGGTTTGTTAGAGTCAAGAGTAATTTAGATGATTAATTAAATTGATTCCGCAAAACTGAATTCAGACTGCGCCTTCCACAGAATCTGTAGGCTGTGTGTGTCGGGCCTCTACGCACACCCTGCTCTGGCCTTCCAAAAGCTGTCAGTGTGGGGGGCAAATCTGATTTACAGACCAGGCAAAAACTGAACGACAAGTCAAATCAAAATTAAATCAGAAAGCGTCAGCACCAATGTTGAAATGCACATGGACCAAATAATAGCCTATGTTCTCGGTCTCTATAAGTAATAATTGATAAACACTGGTCAATTTATAATATCTCGTCATTCCTCCACTTGTCCCGATAGATAGATAGATAGATAGATAATATTTTGTATTTTTGAATACAGCTGGTGATATTAGGTAAATGCAGTGTTATGGTTTAATAACCCGGTTCTCCTGGCTCTCTGTGTCTCAGTGTTTCACCACAGCGGCCAACATGAATTCCGGTCTGGGCATGAACTCCATGAGCGGCTACATGAGCGCGCCTGGTATGACCAGTACGGGCCACATGACCGCGCCCTACGTGAACCCGGGCGGGGTCAACCACTCCATGTCTGCCGGGATGTCGCCGAGCCCCGGGGCCATGCACGGCGGAATGGGAGCCGGGATGGGAGCTGGGATGGCGGGCATGGGGGCCGCGCTGCCCCCGAGCATGAGCTCCATCAGCCCCCCGCCGCCGGCCGTGAACGCCATGACGCCGTACGGCAACATGGCCGTGATGAGCCCGGTGTACGGACAGGCCAACATCCGGTCCCGGGACCCCAAGACGTACCGGCGGAGCTACACTCACGCCAAGCCGCCATACTCCTACATCTCCCTCATAACCATGGCAATACAGCAGTCCGGAAGCAAGATGCTGACCTTAAACGAGATCTACCAGTGGATCATGGACCTGTTCCCGTTTTACCGGCAGAACCAGCAGCGGTGGCAGAACTCCATCCGCCACTCGCTCTCCTTCAACGACTGCTTCCTCAAGGTGCCCCGGTCCCCGGACAAACCGGGGAAAGGCTCCTTCTGGACGCTGCACCCGGACTCGGGGAATATGTTTGAGAACGGCTGCTACCTGCGGCGCCAGAAGCGGTTCAAGTGCGAGAAGAGACCCGGCGGTAAGGAGGCGCACCAGTCGGCGGGGAAGCCGGGGTCAGAGGCCTCGGACGCGGACTCCCCGCACTCCTCCAGCGCTTCCTCCGGGAAAGACGACAAGAGGCCCGGGGCGGAGCCGGGGAAACCTGCGCGGGCCCCGGCACCGAGCCCACCGCGCGTCCCCTCTCCTCTGGCGCAGACCCAGCACCTGTTCTCCCACCACCACCCGCTGCTGCTGCATGAGGCCGCCCACTTTAAACCAGACCACCACCACCACCATCACCACTACTCCTTCAACCACCCGTTCTCCATCAACAACCTGATGTCCGAGCAGCAGCACCACAAAATGGACCAGGTGGTGCAGTACGGAGGCTACGGCGGCCCGGTGTCCGGTGCGCTGTCTCTGGGGTCGATGACAGCTAAAACCGGCCTGGATCCCGCTCACACCGACACCAACTACTACCACGGTGTCTACTCCCGGCCGCTTATGAACTCCTCTTGAACACTCAGACTTTTCAGGAACAATGTACGGCCAAATAATAATAATAATAACGATAATAAAATCACTACAGTTTGGACATCTGTAAACTGACAATTTGGTTTTGTTTACGTGCGTCAGGAATAAGGAGTGCACGGGAAGAGGCCCTGCAAGGCTCCAGTTTTTTTTTCCAAGGCCTGAAACTTTTCCTCCTGTTTCCACAAGCTATCAAAGCCATGCATCATTTCTGTATTTCACATATTTGTATTCGTGTAGCAGATAAAATTGTTTATATGAAAATATGAGTGTGCTTGCCTAACATTCCACACAGTTTGTATTACATTTATATTTTTCGGCCGATTCTTCACCAGGGGTTCTAGCCTATTTAAACGGCCTCCACTGCGTTAAAATGGAATCAAAAATATTTTAGTCGAGGCAGAGAGTATGTGCGAGGAAAAACGAAAAAAACAAACAAAAAAACAACAACCATAGAGCATTTGTCAGATTTAATATAAATAATAAGCTTTTGTTATTGAGAAAGGGGCACACATTTGCACTAATTGGTTTGATTATCACTTGCGGGGTCACAGAGGCTGACTGCATTGTCAGCAGATAAGAAAAGGAACAACAGACAATGAATAGGTCAAATGATTTCCCTTTAAACCAATTTAACATCAGACAGAGGCGATAAAACAGATAACAGAGCAGCTCAGGCCTCTTCTCCTCAAACTCAACACGGAGGATAACAAGAGGCTCGGGTCGAGAAAATTCATCTACTGGAAATGTTTCGTGGTTGAAATCTGGTGAAGGCCTATGATTTGGAAATTTACCCTTGATACAAAATTCAAAGAAATAGTGATATTTTTACTGGATGATTCAATCCAAGACTGAAAAATACCTTTCACCAGTGTTTGCGTATTTGTTTACGCTGTAAGAGAGCTGGCAGGGAAAGGCAGCACAAATCTGATTTCATTTTTACTGGATACCTGATCATCAAAATTATACTTTTACTTTAGTCCAATTTAAATGTTTATTCAAATTCAAGACAGGGGGAATTGTAGGAATAGAAATGTTAGGACAATTAATTAATCGTCCTAATTAATTAAGTGTATAATTCATACTTTTTAATTAAAGTCCTTGACTGATTTTAACTTCAACACTATTTAAGTATTTTGGATATTCAAAGAGGATGGTGAAAGTTTACTGACAATTTCAGTTTTTTCTTAACATTTGAAAAGTTTGGTTATAAACATTAAAACAAATCACTGTTTTATTTTGGGGCTAAAATGAGATATTAATTTGAAAAATGCTTTATATCAAAAAACAAAAACTAATTTTGGCGTTTTGGTACCTGAGGATATAAGGCAAGTTAAGACCGTGGCTGACAAAATGATAACACTCCGTACTCTGATAGTCTATGAACACACACCACACACACACACACACACACACCCTTAGAAAGAAATGATGATGTATGTTAAGTAACTTTTTTTTCCTCCCCCAAAACAGCATTTTGGAATAAAACTCTTCCTATAGGCCTAAAATTGTCAAGGGAATTAAATTAGATAAGTCCGGGGGCAACCAGCCCTTAAATCACTGAGTAAACCACAGTGTGAGGTCATCTGTCCTGTGGTAACTCTGTTAATGTTAACATGTTTATTATGAGACAGGAGGCCCGCAGGCTCACCTTCATGCTGGACAGACTGTTACTGTGACAGACCTAAAAAAAAACAAAACAAAAAAACTACAGGGCAGCTCGGACATGACTGAAAATTGTGAAAGGGTGTACAAATATTCCTTTATTTATTTAGACCTCATGAATTTTGAAGGCTTCAATCTGAAATTTATTCAAACAGGCCTGCTATAGACCAGCATTCCCCAAAAACTCCCCAAACTAAACCACAACAGACCACGGTCCCTCCTCTTGGACATTTTTTACATCTGAAAAAAGAAAAGAAAAGAAAATTCTCATCAGGTGGGGAAAAATAAAAATAAAAGTGGGGATGGTCAAACAAGTATTTCTAGAAATTATAGAAATTAGAAATTAAATTTAGAAATTATGATCAAAGCGGCACATTTACTCATTCCCTTGTTCTGAATTGCAGAGATTGAGAATAAAGCTGAATGAATCTGTTTTTTCTTGCTGCCGGGGGCCCCTTGCAACCTTCTCAAGGGCCCCTGGGGGTCCTTGCACTTCAGTTTAGGAACCACCATTGCAGGCATTAACCTGACAGGCAAAAATATAATTTTCCCCAAACACCAGAGATGCAATAGTGAAGGATTATTATTATTATCAGTAGTATTAGTATTAGTACCATTAATGCTGCTAGTACAGCTATTATTATTGCTGCTAATAACCGTTACCTCACTGAAGTAACTTAAATATTCAAGTCACCCTGTCATCTTTTAATGCAAGTCACACATTTTTTCAGAAACCTCCATGTTAATTTATTTTTTGAGCGATGGGGTTATTCTTCTATCAAACACTCCACTTAAAATTTTATCAGATAACTCCTAGAGAACACTGGACAAAAGAAAATAATGAGGATAACAAAAGTAGGTGATAGATTAGGTTATATAAACTGTGAGGCGCAGCTGTGAGGTCATATAAACTCACAGCTGACTATAGACTCATTATATCCCTGGAGGGAATTTTATACAGATATTAATATAGGAGGTAAAACCTGGATAAGACCCTACAGTGGTATTATGGTCTCTATTTACTCATACAGTGCACTATAAGTTCCTCTAGGATAACCAGAGGAAAACAAAATGTACCATAAACAGACTTAAAGACCCAACTGTAACATAATAAAGGAATATCACAGCGATTCAAAAACCTATCAGGTACAATGAGTTCACTGCACACTCATTAGTGGGTCCCACAGACTCACCACGAGTCATTATAATAATAATACTAACAATACGGGGATGTTACAGTGACATTTCATGTGTCTTTCACTGTTATTTACAATACTAACACAAATAAAAAATATAGAGACAACACTGATAAAAGAGGGAAAAGTAGTTCTCAAAACAATTAGTAGATGTTATGACCAAATGTTCATATTTCATTAAAAAAAACAACAACATTTTTTTTTTAACGAGGAAGTTCCTTGAGACTGAAATCTCATTTCTGAGGGAGACCTGGCCAAGACTACATCTAATGACAACATTTTTTGTTAGGCTTTCATTGCTTCAGACCCTGAGTTGTGTAACCATGCACCTTGAAGCGGATGTGGCCCACTCACATCTCTCTCCACACATATGATGGATTTTGGGGGAGGATTTTTAAAGTTGTGGTGGAGTTTAGGAAAGTCAGATTCCCTAAAGTGTTGATATTTTGAGGACATGCACCTCCGTCTGTCTGTCTCTCTCGCTCTCTCTCTCTCTGTTATCAGTGGCAAGGTGACCTCTGACCTCTGGATGATAAATAGTTCACAAAAACATTTCCAAAAAAACGCTTTGGACAGGGTTTCAGAAAAAAAAACAACAACTTCAAATTTAGCTTTGGCTGGTTGACTGTGTCAGCACTGCGAGCAACTTTGGCAGGTAGAAATCATTAGTTTGGAGGTCCAGATCAGTTTGGCTGAAAAAATAATGACAGGTTGGTCAATATGTGGATCCACTGAGAAACACGAATTGAAATTGTTTAGTGCATCAAAGTCCTGTTGCTTACACACCTGCCAACCCTCCCAAACAGCTCCTTTTGTGGATCAGCATCCCTCGCATCTCACACTGACACCTTTGGCTTCTAACAGCCGTCCTTCCACTGTCATGCCACAGCGAGCCTGTCCCGCTGTGTGTTGGATCCCCACCGCCACCATGTCCTAATGTCCACGTTTGACCAGGACTGCCACTTGTTCTCCATTATTTTTCTGCTATAAGCTGCTGTGCTGACATCTGTACTGATCAGCTGCACCGTCTACCCACTTGCAACCCTTAACTGGGCCATTAGCGGCTGGAAACTGGCCCTGGCGTAGCCCCACCTTGGCTTGAGACTGGAAGCGACGATGGAAACACAAATGGCCTTGGGATCACGAGCTCGGCCACGTTTGGTGCGATGGTGGAAAGGCGGCTGCCGGGCGTCTTTAGCGTCAGTATGAGATGCAAAAAGGGCGTGACCAAACTGCGGTATCTGACACCCTGTGAATGAGCTGGTTGTGGAGTGCCGGGAACATTTTGATTATCTGTGGGATTAAAGCGAACAGGTCATTGTAGGAGTAACACCACCCGAGGCAGGTTTATCTTTTGGGACGGGGCTTCGTTTCAGTAGGTATGTTTTGAATGGGTTTGCCACATCTCTGTTAATGCCGTATTTAACAGGTTAGCGCCCCAGCCAGGTGTCGAAATTATGAGTCATTTTTTTCTGTTGCTAAGTAGCTCGTATTTGATATTTGGAATTGCACATTTTAAACAAGCATGTGGCTAACATTAGCATCGTCTGGCTCGAGCTGGGCTTCACACTAGGCTTATACAGCTGCTGGACAGACCGCTGATGTTGGGAGACAACAGTCTGCATTATGTAAAGTGTGTTTTATTATACAGCTGAATCTCTGTCCTGTCAGAGTTCAAATGGTAAGACTGACAGCAACACACTGTCAGATGGTTAAGGTATTCAAGTCCATCGACTGCAGAGTGGATTTGATTGAGTGAGACTTTCGACTTTTCCTGCTCTACTTTCCAGAGGGAAATCTTGTACTTTTTCCCGCACGACATTTATCTGACAGCTGGAGTTAGTAGTTACTTTGCAGAAGTTTTCCATGCAAAACATCAGAGAGAGAGAGAGAGACAAAGACAGAAAGAGAGCGAGAGAGACAGCACAGTGGTGGTGGAGCGAGCTTGAGACTGAATGAAGAGAGGGAGCGGTCCACTTCCACACATGATGCAGACTGGGCCTGAGGACACACGACCGTACTCGAGACCGTCAACTGTACAAAACACCGTTCCCTCTCTTCATTTACTCTCAAGCTCGCTCGACCACCGCTGTGCTCTCTCTCTTTCTCCGAGTGTGTAGATATGAAGGTGTACTCAGGTACAGAACATCATCACTACTGTCAAAGCTGGGAGGAGGGGGAGCTGAGGGGGGTGGGCAGTCACACTCAGGCTCAGTACCAAACAATCATATCCAAATGGACTCAGTAGGGCTGAGCAATAAATCGATTAAATTGATTAATTCGGATTTATGTTTTAAGTTGATACATAAAACAGCTGAATCGTAAAACTGAGATGACTATGTATGCTATCATGTTATAGAAGCAGTGTCAAACAACGGATTTATGTACTCAGAACATGCATGCCAAGAAATGCATGTGTGAATCACCAGTCACATGATCATGCCCACTAAGATTCCCATCAGTTAGTGGCTGTAGTTAGTGAAAATGAGAATAATCTAGATTAAAATCGCGGAAAAAAATCGGAAATTGTCAATTTATTTTTTGGCCATATCGCCAAGCTCACGGTCGATCTGTGTCCGGGTACGTTACGCAGCGATCATGCTCATCAAACCAACTGCAGTTTGGGGGTGACGTGTCCTCAGACCCGGGTCCGAGTCCCTGACAGGAAATACCCCTACGACTCAACGGTCAACAACATGGAATGAGCACGTGGTTGATCAGTTACGTCAGTCCAACTCAAACATCAAATGATTATGCTTATTCCATGCCTTTTTGTCAGTTGCATCTAAAAGGTCCTTACTTCAGTTGGACTTTTGATATTTTGCATGGAGCACTTTTAAAATACCTCTTACAGGTTAATGCATCAATAATTTTACTTTTTGAAATGCTAATACTGCTATTACTACTACTACTTTTTGTTAAGTATCTATCATTAAAAAAGGGGCAGGTAAGATTTTTTCTTCTTCTCAAATGGGGGTACACGTACCCCTAGGGGTACATTGGAGTACTGCAGCAGGTAGGTGAGACTTTTTTAAGTAGCTTAATTTAAAAAAAAAAAATAGCAGTCATGCATAGCTCCTAAAATATTTAGCCTATGCTATGATAAGTTTAATAAAAATGTAAATGTCAGATGTGTGTGTTTGTGGTTTAAATCTGCTGCCGTGGTCGTCGAGCGAGGACGTTTGTTCACTATGACTGAAAGAAATCCAGAAAGTGGATCAGTGGTTGAAGCATAGCAGCGATACAGCTGGAAACAAGGAGGAAGAAGAGAAGAAGAAGAAGAAGCAGGAACAAGAGAATCTGCTCAGTATCAGGTTGTTGTTTCACACTGATGGAGCTGGACTGACCCTCTGCAGAGAGGAGTTTTTTTTCTACATTTTTTTGCACTGGTCAAGGGGAACTCGGCTGAAAAATATTTCAAAGTGGGTACATTACTGAAACAAGTTTGAGAAGCACTGGGTTAGGGTACAGTGTATTATCTGTTGTGTGAAATTTTGCTTTGGAATTACACATGGAAATGAGTCAAATAGAGAGTGAATGAAAGAAATACTGTTGTAGGTTAGCTGCAGTAGAAACAGCAGTAAAGTCACCAGGCTGTGACAAGCCGTCGCTGAGACTCTGGAAACAGACACAGCAGGTTAATCAATAACTTCACCTCCATACTGAACCTCAGACAGGATCAATACCTGGCTATCACCAGGCCAAACAGACAATATTGGCTCATGTTGTGTGTTACCCATCACTTATTATTTTGTGAATCCTCAGTGACAACAACACGGACAGGCCAGTGCCTTCACTCACACGCTGAGCATGTTGTCTCATTTATTTCATCAGTTTTGTTTTTCACAGGGACAGCGAACTTTATAAAATAAATAAATAAATAAATATTCCTGTAAATGTGCCACACTTGGGCATTGTTAATGATTATAACTCATTAAACTCATTAAAACACAACCAGCAGACAGCATGAAAAGGGACTGAAGGTGTCATTTACAGTTATATTTTACATTTGCCTCAACATTCTGCATTTGTAATTAATATATATATTTTTAAATGTACTATTTTTTTTAACATTTTAAAATACCAATTTGATGGTGTCAAACACTTTGAAGTGAACCACTGTCCCAGCTAATGAGGGCACCCTGATTAAAAAAAGAGACTGATGTGACGTTAAAGTTACTGAGGCAACATTATTCTTCAGTGATTATTTTCTTTCCAGACTTCTGTTTCTACTGCTGGCGTCTATTCAGGAAGCAGAGCAAAACATAACATAACGATGAGATGGGGGAAAAAAAAAAAGACTAGCAGCACATGTCCTCTACTGAAGGAGGGAAACTACGCTGACTGTGTGCAGACACTAGAGAGAGAAACCTCAAAAAAAAAAAAAAATGTATGTATTATCCTGAAGGGGCAACAGACGAGGCAAGTAACAGCAGAGTCAAGCTGACAGGAAAACTGAAATTATTCAGAACCATAAAGAAAAGAATGAAAATAGGTCATGCATTTTTGACTGTTTCTGCTGTCCAATATTTGCGCACCTTGTGTCGCCGGGAAGGTTTAATAACCTCGGGGAGGAGACAAATAATCTCTCAAGAAACATTTAAGGGAGCCATTTGATGATAGGTGGCCGGCCCCTTTGGCTTAAGGCAATTAATTCAGCTTTCTGACATAAACTCCTGGCTCAGCTCGACAGCTTGGAGCTCAAATAAGAAAAAAAAGGAGGTGGGGGAGAAGAAGAAAGATGCAAGTTCTCCTGGGAACAGAGTAAAGATGGCAGGCTCCTTTTTCTAGACTGTTTGCTCAGTGGCTCTGAGAGCAATCTTCCCCCAGCCAGAATGAAATGCACGGACACAAACAATGTGCCGGGAGCAGAGAAAGGAGACGGGGACTGAACAGTTTGGAGTATTTGCTCAGCAGAAGAGCAGCCACAAAGGCAGAGCCATGGCTTTCCCATGAATCAAGGCGCCGTCTTAGGCTTCCTTTTGTTGCGGCGGGGTTTTGCGTCCCCGGCTATTAGATAAGACTACATATAACTTGCTTTAATGTCATTTAGAGCCTTTTCTCTGTAAAACTGTACCATCAGGTGACTACACAGTAGCCTTTTTTATCTGCTCTGGTTTTGTTTTATTTGGCTGCTTGGCCCTTTGGTGTTTTCGCTGGCTGAGTGGGTTTAGCCCCGCGCGTGGCGCTGTAGTTTACTTTTCCAAAAAGCCAAATATGCCGCCTGATATGCAACACTCGGTGAGAATTTCGATGCAAAAACAGTGCAAACGTGTTAGAATGAAGGAACGTTTGATGTATTATTTGTGGGA
>OMLB01019230.1:0-28262 GCA_900302555.1 Myripristis jacobus
CATTGTCCAAGGAAATGTCTAGTGTTTACTAAACAGGGCAATGGCAGAAATGCAGGCAAAACAGACAGGCTAGTGCCCAGGCTCACATAATTGCTCATAATTTACTGTTGTGCATTGCATTTAGTAAAGATGGTTCTACTGTGTATCTATTGTTTCAACAGAAAAACAGTCAAGCAGAAGACTTGCCTTTCTATTGCTCTTCTTTTCTGGGCACCATCACATAAAGAAAAACTGTAAATGATGAGAGTGCGTTTGTGTGATTATACAGCAAATGCCCAAATTTCCATGCTTCAATTACCTTGTGTGATATTGTATGTTTTCATAGTAAATGCAAATAAATTACCCTGCCTGGCAGGGCATTTTAGAAAACATTTTTTTCAAAATCTGCTTGTGTGAAATAAATCTTGCATTTAACGAGTTATCATGGGTAAAGGTCAGAGTTCTCCATCATAAAATAGAGGGACAGTGAGATGTTTTTATTGTGAGCATGGATTTAAAATTTCAGTGGAAGCGTGCTTCCTTATGCTCTTGTTGACCAAAGGCTGTCCTTAAGGTTCTTACTTGGAAGTGTGAAAAAAAAAAAAAAAAAGGTATGGCCTTAAGTGTGTGCCTACAAAACTGGCTTGTAAGCAGCACACAACCAGACACAGAGCAAACTTCTCTCTGAAACGCAACAACAGAGATAAAACCTTCAGTTTTAAAGTAGCTGAGTCTGTCATCATAAAGTAAGTATTTTTTTTTCTTTTTTTGCAGTTACATGCGTTTACAATGTATGTTATATTTTGTTTTGCTCCTTTGTGACTTTCCTCACTTTCTTTCTGTGTATCTATAAAATGTACAACTAACTTTTTCTTTCTTCCTTTGTTTTGTTTTTGTCACGCTCTGCATTGCTACAGATTGTCACACAGCTAAACTCTGTGTGCGTCAGTTCCAGAAACATCCACCTGCAGCCTCTTTGCCATCAAGCTGAAAGGACACATTCAACTTCCAGCAGCTCCAGCAGTCACTTCTTGCTCTGCAGCCTGATCCTCTTCATCACTGTCACCATGGTTATAAATGAGGAATATGAATGCCCGGTGTGTTTCCAAGCATACTCAAGGCAAGACCGGATTCCCAGGGTCCTTCACTGCCAACACACCTTCTGCACCCCGTGTCTGGATGTCATGTCCACACTGCACAGTGGCATCCGCACTGTCTCTTGCCCGCTGTGTCGCTGGATTACCTGTACTCGTGTCAGCCTCACCTTATCCGGGTCCCTGTGGGTCAACACACAAGTTTGGGACCAGATCTCAACGAAGGAAAAAGACGAGGACAAAGACGCAGTGGACGAGTGCATGAAGAATTGCACAGACAAGCAGCTTCCCAATTCAAATTCGTAAGTGTCTTTTGAAAACCTGCTGCCTACATCTCTGTTTCATGGTAACCAATTATACTATTTGCAGAAGAACTTGTGACTTTTGGACTGCAGCCTTCTACTGCAGCCTTTCTTTTATGTGGCCTAGTAATCTTTCATCCTTATTTCTATTCATGCCTCATTTCTAAATCATCTCTCTCTCTCTCTTCCACTTTAGCCCTGCTTCAAGACACTCTGGTTTTAAATCCAAACTCCAGAAATGCCTGAAAATCATCAGCTGTGTGGCGGTGCCAAGAGTGGAAAGTTGATAACCTACTGTATGTGACATGAGAAATGTCATTAGAGGCTCCCTTTTTCCTCATGTCGGACTTGATAGACATGAAGAACGTGAATGTGAATTGCCAAGAAAGACTGAATTTACTCGCTTGCATTGTTATATAAAGATACACAATGATGCACAATGATTGTCTGCTGCAATGTTGAAGTGACAACCCTGCAAATCTCTCATGTTGCTCCGTTTGTGTTGTTTCATAGGTTAAGTGAAGTAGGCCTGTATGGCATCCTGTGGTATTTCTGTTGTTTTGTCAGACAGAACGGTGAGGAAAAAGCAAGTTCAGTTACAGGACGAAAGACAGTTCAAGACCAAGAAAATAATGAAAAAATGTAGGTACAGTAGTTTGCACATTTGGATCTAGGAATATTCTTACTCCCAGGGTTCCTTATCTGGCATAGCACTTTACAGGGAAATGCCAAAGTGGAGGAGCAGACGTGCTGATTGTCGCTCATCTGCTGTCCGATGAAGCAAATCTGCTGTCCGATGAAGCAAATCTGCTCGCTGTTTCTGTTTCTGTAAAGCTGATCACTTCAGGAGGTCTGAAATTTGAACTCATCTGGGTGGGAGTGAAAGTGTGAAAGATTATGGAAAACAACCTGAAATAATACCATCTAAAATGTGAGGCTCACTTGTGGAACGCAAAGGCTTGCTTTATTTATCTATTTAATTCTTCCACACAAATTCATTTCTAATATGTAGTTCCAATGATACGTTTAGGGCAGGAATATTTTCTGAGTATACGTAGTTTCTTTTGTGTTGGGTTTGTAAATATGCTCACAGGTCTCTAGCGACTCGGACTCGGCAAATTTGGTGTATTTTGATGTGTACAGTTTTTAGCATTATAAAGCATAAAATATAAAAAACACCATGTCTATGCAGTTGATTAGTGTATTTAATATGTAATTCCAGTACATTTAAGGGTTTTGTCATTTGTTACTTGGCTCATGTGAGCAAAACCTAAAATATACTTTGCAGGTACTTTGAAAGATACTGTGTTTTTACATTAATATACTGTGAGACAATTCTGTGAGAATACAACAGAAATGATACTACAAAATGAACATTTCTTACCTGTTTGCTCGAAAATAAACTGCTTGGAAAAAAACACTTCTTGTCCTCAGTTCTGTTTGAGTCAAAGTGGAAGACTTTGTAAAAATAATAACTGATAAATGAACGCCCACGAAATACAAGTTCACGACTCACCAACGCTACAGGCCTGCTTATGTGTTGCTGGCAGCTTTGTAGTTTGATAACTTATTTTTTGAGGGGAAAAAAAAATACATTAAACATACAGTACCTTTATCTCAGTTCCAAACAATACAATTAACATTATGTTTTCTATTTTCCTCTGCTGGGTCACATATAACAATGACAGTGTCCGTCGTCTTGGCAGCAGTGGAGTGATTTATGTCAAAAACTAAACAAAATAAAACACAAATCTGCTTTGATGGAGACATGGCAGGTGTAAATCATGTTTAGCTTTTGGGGGAGTACTACTTCACGTTCAGCAGTGTTATCTATAACACGGTGGAGAGAGAGTTGTCTGTCAAATTTATGAAATTAGCTGCAAATCTGAGCAAAAGACTCAAACAGTTGTTACGGCACCTGAGAGCGAAATCTCCTTCTCGTTTCAGATTTATCATGACTTGACTTTAAAACCCTTGCAGCAAACTGACCCAAATGCCAGATCAGGGATGTAAACCTGCAGGGGTGGCGCAGCATGTGTGAAAATATGAAAATATGTCCTTTTTCATGTTCTTCACAGAGCCAAGCCAAGGCCTGTGAGACAAAAAACATCCACTGTGTCACTTTTATTTCACTAAAACACCGATGCTTTTGACTTGAGTGTAGCACGAGTGAAGGTGTTGCATAGGCCTGTATTGCATTTGAGGAATGTGTGATGTCATAAAAAAAGAACATAAAATAAGATCAGTATTAGTACTAGAAAAAAAAATAGAAAAAGGTTTGGGCAAGCAGGAAGTCGAAGCAAGCCAATTTAACTTTGGCCTTTGTTTTTCAAGTGCAAGTCTTTAATCTGTGGCCTTGCACAGCCCTACACTTCCTGGACTGCTGCACCAAGGTCAGGAGAGCTCACGTGTGTTTATTATTACTATATTATCTGGCCATTGGTAGCCAACTCTCTGACACACTTCCAGAGAAATTCATGGAGCCACGTGTTGCCGTGAGGCCCGTGTGGGAAGTCGCTGGGAGTGTTTTTGGTTTTGTTTTGTTTCGTTTGTTTTAGCATTGTATTCGAACAAAGCCCAAAGCTTCGTAAGCTCAGTTCAGTTTAGCTTACTACTGAATCATCCATTGAACTCCTGGGAAACACTGAAAGAAACTGTAGGCCTACTGGTTTGACTTTTTTAAGAGATGAAAAACTGCACAACTGCCCACAACCCCGGCAAATGAAATTCAGTTTAAATTTAACTTAAAAGGATGAATGGATGAATGGACAAATAGATAATTAAATTTTTCTTTTGAAAAATGGCCTTTACAATTCTCCAAGTGAAAAAGCCTTCATTATTTCTTACAATTGTGTAGCATAACACTAATTTACAGTTTTGGAGGTTGAATAGGTTACACTGGGCACTTTGTCACAGTCTGATCTGAACAGTGACAACCAGTTTGTTGTTGGCGAGCAGATGTGAGCTAAGACTGTGTGACTCTCCAAAATAAGAGGAAACTTTACTCCCATGTCTTTGAGTTTGACTCGGTGTGGCATGTGGGCCTTAATGCAAATCAGTAGACAGGAATATTGGTGGAAAAACATGTGATTTTATATGAATGAGCTTGCCCAAAGATTAGCCCGATCTCTTGCTCAGGACGCTGACTTTACTCCTCTGGACACAGAAGGTCAGTGTCTTTTATATGCAGATGATTTGCTCTACCTGTCAAGCACAAAAGAAGATTTACAAGAGCAGCTAGAAAAGTCAACTTGAAAAATATAATATTGAAATATGCAATGATTTTCCAAAATTGGTCCAGTCTGCAGAAAAACAACTTCACACACCGAGAGGCTGTTAAACGTAAACATACAGCAAATTATAATGACTTCAGCATTATGATAAGTTCTACAGGCAAATGTGAGTGGACTGAATATACAATCTGACAGACCAAATCGAACCTGGCTCAAAAATTTAAAATCAATAATTGAATCTGTGTTATGATATGGCAGTAAAATCTGGGGATCCAAACACAAAAAAAGGAAAAAGGGGACTGCAGATTAGTACTCAGTGTTTACAGAAATACCCTGAACTCTGCATGCAGCGCAGAGTTAGGACAACATCGCTCTCATAATTACGATTCAAGAAAAAGGCATCAAATTTTATAACTATTTAAAAAAACAGCGACACTGAGTCTTGTTATTCTGGTGCCAGAAAACAAGAAAAGAGTCTCTTCTGCTGGCTGGCGCTGCAGGCTCATGTCAGCGCTCGCCACGAAGCACCAAGACGGCTCGCAGCTCATCAGGCCAAACCAAATTATCACCAAAATTAAACCAGAATATGACAAATATCAGAAAAAAATCAATCCCTAGTTAATTTTATTTTAGTTAATAGTTATTTTACAGTAAAAACTACAACAACAATGAATCGACAATTAATAATGTTGTTAGCTTTGCATTAAATGTTTTTAGCTTTGCATTGCCTCTGTTTTTGAATTATTCACTTCTTTCTCAAAAAAAAAAAATCATTCATTTTGGGGAAGATTTTTAGGTAACACTTTATAATGCATATGATTAATAAATGATTAATTGATAACGAATGATGTCAATTAGCTACATTTAATAGTTATTTTACAGTTAACAAACAATTAATTAAAATAAGCATCTAAATAATGTTTATTTTTACAAACCAGTTATTAACCATTAACAAAGTGTTATACAATATCTGGCCCATCTATCTAATGTTTGTAGATGCTTTACAAATGATTTCTTAAAGGCTTACAAATGATTTGGTAATCATTAACAAATACTTACTATAGCAAATAAAATGTTATATGTGCAACAATAAACTGTTAACATAGTTTACTATATGAGGTAAATATAATAAATTATTTCATTGTTTATTTACTGTAAAATAACTATTAAATATAGTTAATGAACTACAGATTTACCATTTATTAAGGGTGGTTAGTGTGTGTTAGGTAAAAATCTTCCCAAATGTAATAAAATCTAACTTGGAGAGAGGAGGGACTAATTCAACAACAGAGGCGATGAAAACTTAAAAAACATTTATCAGATACTGTATATTTGTATATTTGGTGGGATCTATTAAGTGCTTTGAGAAGAATTTCTTTGTTTTATTTGTGTTGTCGCTATCTTTTTCATTTCTGTTTGCACTGCATATTTGCTTTCCAATACAGTAGCCACGTGTGTAATTCATGACAATAAAGCTAAATTCTGTCGAATGAAATGAGAAGATATGAGGTGAGCCTTTATCAGCAGATTGCTCTGATTTAAGTGAGCAGCTCTGATAACAGCCGCCTCCTTTCCACGAGTAGCTACTTTGGACAATGTTTAAGCTAATAAAAACACCAAGAGGCTGATAACTCTCCAGAGAAACGTGAGTCGTAGCAGATTCCTGGCTACTGTGATCACTTATCAGCTCTTTCTCCTTCTGTATACAGTGGTTGTATTTGTGCAGCACACAAAGCTAATTGCTGCAGGTCAAGCAGGTATTGCTGCTCTTACTGTCAGACACTGTGGATTTAGTTTTAGCATCTTATTTGAATGCAGCACAGGTCTGGGCTTTTTGTCTGCTCAGTGCCACCCCAAAGATCATGTAACAGACAGCAAACAGCATTTTGTGATGTGTAATATCAAATGACCCATTCCTTGCATGTCAATTTTTACCAAGGGCCAGAAAAAAACGTTTATCGAATTCAGAAGCCAGGCATCAAGAGTACTGGCTGCAATATTTGCTCTAATCCGTGGTGAAGAAGAAATAAAAAACATTCACAATAATAAAATAGTGGACTTGAGGTTATTTTATTGAAAACAGTGATAGTGGATTATTTGAGCTGAAACCTTTTCCCTGAATTAGTTCTACCAGATAACCTCTTAACTATACTATGTTAAGATGAGATACAAACAGTTAAATACTCAGACATTACAACACAAATTGGATGCAAACACAACAGGGAAGGAGTTACTAAAAGCCTTCATTACATTGACACCCACAGGTACTCACTGAGCGTGGGAGGGAAAGTTGCTGAGCTGATAGCCGTGACAAGTACAGAGTGTTTCACTGAACAGGTACTGCCATCTACTGTGCATCTGACGGGAATTCAGACAGGGGAAACAGACGGTGTGCGTGATCTGTGTTTAGTACACACATACTCCTAACAAGAAGTGCTATCCAAATGAACTGCACTGTAGCATTTGAAGAACAGTAAGAGGTTACATGATGGCAATTTCAAGGGCAAATGAGCTCCTTGATCAAGTTGTGTGGAGACATCGCAGTTTCAACTACGCGTTTTTGCTCACTAGTGTGCAGTACGTGTTGTGATGTTCAGTGGACGGTCCAAACTAGCCTAGCGTCATACTGAACTGAATGCTGTGACTGACACAAAACCGCCAATAAACTTCTTCTCAAACACCGAGCAAATGACCAAAAGTGCATTTGCCCAATGGTTCTGTATTCCTTTATGTTTATCCATCTCAGAGAACCGCAGTGTTTGTAGTTTTTACTGTTTCTTGGTTCGTTTTATACACAAAGCTAGACAGCAGAACAGAAATTTTGCTTTTTCCATTTATAAATTTTGGAAAAAAAAAAAACTGCCCACAAATCCAGTCCCAACCTACTAATCAGCAGGTACTACGCAATATCAGCTTTGTGCACAGATCACTGAAATGGATTTAATGGATTTTTTTTTTGCCAATATGAATCTGAGTTTGGAGAGCCTTAAAAACATCTGTAAGTTAAATTTCTCTATACTTTAAAAGTTGCGCATTTCATTTCTTTCCTGACAATGGACATGATATTTATACCATCCTCTGTACTTGATAAATACATTCAGCACTCACAGTGGATGAAGTTCAAGAGTTTCTTTTGCATAAGGACATGATTTATCCTGCCTAAACACTGTCACTACATTAAGAGTCAAACTATCACATGTGCACTTAAATTAAACATTGATCCATCACAGTTTAACCATAGCTTTCTCACAGCAACCCTTTTGGACATCATCATGGCCACTTAAGGGTGCTGAAAACAGGACCTTCCTCTGCAATACCTCACATGGACAAAACATAATTTAAACATAATAAAATCAAACATTTGTGGGTAAAACAAAGTCATGGATAATGATACAGTCATGGGTGTGTTATCCAAAACACGGGGAATATCAGTGGATTAGTGTGACAAGACTTATGAAAAAAAACACATGACCTGAAACCCTCTTTGTCAGCTAGCCCTGAACTAGCCTTGTGTGCCAGGCTCCGAGGCTCACCTAAAGTGTCATCACAGCTTGTGACAGGAGAATAATCTCTCTTCACACAGAGCCTTAGATAAAGCAACAGGTGTAAAATACATTTACCACAACGCTCTTACTCTACATCTGAATAAGATAATATATGGGCTAAAAACAAAACACTTTTTTCATCAAAAGGAACATAAACCAATACAATACCAATTAACATTTCTTAACACTAAAATAGTCCAAAAGAGCATGTAAAACTAGCTGGAAGTGAAACGCTGCCCTGTAATCAAATGCAGCGATCAAATATGTGACCTAACCCCTTCAATCTACCAAAAATTGTTTCAATAGAAATGTGGTTCAACAGTCCCTTTGCAATAGTGTGTGGGGGAAGTACTTTTTTTTATGTTGCTGTTGTTACTGAAGGTGTGTGCGCATGAGCCGCCATATTGAGTGTTGAAGTCCTTTACAGGTAGGGGTACTGTGCCAGGCGCCTTGGGCTCAGCTGGTAGGCACTGTAAGCCTCGGCTCTGGGTGTCACGCTGACGTAGGGTGACCCAGGGGCAAACTGGTGCTGGTAGGCTGTGGGTAGGCCGTGTAGCAGACTACTGACAGAATCCTTGCGACTGGCTGAATCTCTCCTGGACGACGACGATGAGGCATACGTTGCTGCATAGGCGGAGGGGGAGTGTCCATGGCTGCTGTGACCTCGGCCCAGCAGCTGCTCCATGGCCTGGGAAGCTGAAGAGAGGGCAGCAGAGGCTGGGTAGGTGTATAGGCTGGGGCCGGGCGCCGTGGCTGAAGCCAGGGCAGATACTTCCTGAAAGTTGTAGTGGGAGGCTGAGACGGCTGGGGGGAAAGTCTGTTGGCGACGCAGAGAAGAGCTGCTGTGGGAGCCCCCCAAGCGCTCCTGAGACGAGGACACCACCGGCTGCACCTGGACAGCACACACATCCAATAACTCTCATTATACATGCAACTTCACAAAACAGAAAAGGGTACTATATAGCAAAATCTCTGTGCAGGAAAACTATTTCTTAACCCTGGAAAAACAACAACATACACAAAGTCAAATATTTGAGACGTAGTTCAAGAATTTCATACACATTAAAAAAAACAGATCAAGTGTCCCATCTAACCTTGCAGAACAAAGACAAGAGACATGCAGGGAGTCTCACCTGGCTGAGGTTCAAGGGGTGGGACTGGCTCGGCACTAGTCCGTGGCGCTCCATGCTCTCCCCTGAACTGCAGGGCTGTCGATTGGCTGACCTCTTAGGCTTCATGTAGTTCACTGGGAAGAAAAAGTGTACTGAGTTTCATTGAAAACTGAAAATCCCGTCACTATCCTGGCACAATAACAGTCAAGAGGGTGACTCTTACCAGTCTCTAGGCGGGCACGTGAAACTGTGCCCCTCTCAGACACCTGGGTTTTGACTGAGGGTGCCACTACTGCCAGAGACTTGGCCTGGCGCGATGACACTGAGCTGGCTGGGATGTGGGTGCGGGGCAGTGGAGTCAGTGGGCTGGCTGTAGATGAGTCAGAGTCGTGCACCGTCACACAGCTGATCACATTAGTCCGCTGGCTCAGACCCACACTGCACGAGCACAGAAACACCAATGTCATTTCACAGATAATATGCACAATTAGACAGATAGGTATGAAATGAGTCTCATTCATTTAAGACAGCGATGCACATCCGACTAAACAAATTCCAGGCTGGTCTATTGAACCGACCAAGCCCTTCCCATACACTCTCTCCAGTCCAGTATATCACAGCAGATTGTCAAAGTGGCAATGGGTTTGTGACAGAAATATTTCATGAATAGTGAGGCTAATTTAAGATCACCTCTGTACCTAAAATGGAACAAATGAGATAGCCAAGATGATTTTGTCAGCTTTAAATCTTTCTTGGCCTCTCTTGTGAGAGGCTCAGGAAACACCACAAAAAAAAATGTGAGTTTAACAGAGAAAGTATCTTGCCCTAACCTGGCGGGATGGAACTTGCGCTCATCTTCTGTGTCAGTGTCGCTGTGAATAGTGATGATGCTGACCGCCGGGCTGGGTGTGTCGGAAATGATGATTGGCTGCGACAAGGTGGCGCTGCAGGTGGGCGGACTCACCCCACTATTGCTGAGCAATGATGCAGTGGATATACCCCTTGATAAAAAAAGAAAAACAAAGAAAAACAAAAACAAACACAAATTTAGTTTTTTACATGGAAAACTGTGATATAGTTGCTCTGCAGTCAACTAAAACAACAAAACAATTTATCTATGTATAGCTTTATATAATATGGTCTTAGTTCTAACCTCATGCATGAATTAATAAGGCCTAGTAAAGTACAGCAAGGCTTAGTAAAGTTTACTGTTAGAAATCAGAACCAAGAATCAATCAGCAATCAAGAAAAAACAAGTGACTCCTCATAGGAGGCAGGGCAGAGCTGTACCAACCTGTTTCTGCTTTCCCCACGTCTGGCTTTGACCTTTTTCCTCTCTTGCTGAGACCTGGCTTGGGTTGTGCTCCTATTGGGGTCAGAGGTTAATTGTGTGAGTGATATACAACACCGGTAAACTAAGATAATCGAACCTAGAAACAAACCAGTAAGTCACCGTGGATGTATTTTTTTTGCATGTGTGATGGGCAGTGTCTGAGATATTTGTTTGAATCTTGAGGACTTTTTGGCCTGTTGGTGGTGGTGTCAATGGCAGATCAGTTTCATTTTGTGGATGCATCCAAAATATTGAGAGTGAAGCTTTGATCCCTGTTTGCTTGTTGTCCTGCTGTGCTGCAGTGGGCCCATCACGTTTGTAGTCAAAACTGGGGTTCTCAATGTCAAAATCTATCAGTTTAATCCAAAACAGGCCAAGAGATGCTCAGAAATTGCATGGCTGAGATGGAGCCTAAATTATAGTTCACGTGTGAGTGGTCTTAACTGTGATTAAAGTGTGTGTGTGTGTGTGTGTGTTGATTATAGCACTAGTTAGCTGACAAACCTCCAGCTGTGTCCCTGCTGGGTGGCAGCATCTGAGTGAAGTGTTTCCAGGGGAGACTCGGTAACAGTAGACTGATGTGTTGAGCTGTGGATGGCCACACCTGGAACCTGCTGCCAAGATGATGGTATGAGGATCTGCTGGGTGCCGGTGGGCCAGGCCTGCTGAGGTGAAAACAGAGCCTCATTTTAGAAGATGTGGTGTCAATTAGTTGGGAATATCAACAGAAATAATTTGATTGCTGGAACGGGCCAGACAGATTGAACCATGCTGAGAAATAAAGACAAAGGCAGAGGCAAACCAATGGCCAATCTCCTCTACAGGCAAAAGCACAAAGCTAGAAAAGCGAGCAACCTTTCCCAAGCCATTCCCTTATTACGGCATAGCCCTGCAACAAATCCACAAGATCATGCATGCAGAGCACTTTGACAATGAAGCACTGGAAACAGTCAGCTCAGATAAAGACAAGTAATACACAACACCATGGAGCCTGTTAAAAGAAGAAATACTGAAGAGAAAGATTAGTTTAGTTCATTGATGCCAAACTGTCGGCTGACAAGCTGTCTTGGGAAAAGGCATGCCACATATTCTGGGGCTGGAACAAAAAGACGGGTATCAGAGAGTCAAGCTGTTGAGTAGGGGGTTTACTGTGCTTGTGAAGCTGCAACCTCCTTCACTGAAACCAAGGAAGGACAGGACAAGAGCAAGAAGCTGCAAGCAAAGCGCAGACCAAGTCAGTGACACATGCGCTCCATGCCCTCAGCAGACCTATGGGGAAAGAATGTAGGGATGGGACAGAAGAGAATGAGAATGGTGAAAAGTTGGGATGCCCAAACAACAAAGTTTTGGCCCTCTGAAACACTGCAGAGGGGGGATATTCTTTGAGTCAATCTCAATCGCTAATGCATTAATTTTACATTTTCCTGTGAAAAAGAATCATCCACCTGTGTTACCTTTTGGCATTTCTATCAGCACCGTTGTATTTCTTTGTCTTCAGTCAAAGCGTTTGGGTACCCCAACACAGTGAGAACACAGAATAGAAATATGAAGAGTGAGGAAGGAAAATGTAAACATGAGGCATAAAATTAGACTAGATGATAAACGGGCTGAAGTGTGGCATAGAAGGGGAGAAAAAAATGGCAAAAGGGAATATGAGGGCAGGAGAGAGACGGCATTGTTAGTGGTAGAGGAAGCAGGAAGAGTGCATGGGTGTCTCTCTCCTCGGGGAAGTCATCTTAGGTTTACCAGCACTGTGGCTGTGTGCTCCAGGAGGGTGGGCCGACCCACCCCAGCGCCTAGCCCCAGGGGCAGAGAGTACTGGGGGGCTATGCCTGCTGAGGGGGGGTGCAGGGTGGCCACCATCAGGGGTGTGCAGGAACCCTGGAGGAGGGAGGGAGGATAGGGGATGGCAGGGTTAGGACAGGATGGAAAGTATTGTCCTTCATGGCTGTAACTGGTTTAATCTTTGTGGGACAGAGTGGGCAAAACTCATGAAACAAAAGGGGGAAATATCAGCTGCACAAAAGGATGTAGAATGATTCCGTTGGGAAAACTACTGTCACTTTGAACACCTGAAATCTGCAAGGTACAATATGTATTTTTTCGGTTTTCAGTTTCTTGAATAAAATCTCCATTTCAATAACTGAAAAGAACCAACTTGGATAAAGAAAAATGCAGCGCATAACCAAAAACTTGACTAATACTTTTGTTAGTCAGTTAATGTATAATTTTGAGATTGAGTGATGACAGTGGGTAGGCAGAGGGGTCCTTCTGCCAAGCCAGACCATACTGTTGAACCTTCAGGAAAAGCAAATCAGATCAAATACAGATCAAATTCAACAAAACACCTGGGATGGATGGGACCACTTTATAAACCCAACTACATACCAGCTCACCTTTCCTCTGACATACTTGTACAAAAACAATGCAAATATGCCAAGTGGTTTGTTAGTTCGCAGAAAAAACTGTACGTATCAAAATGTTAGAAAAACCACACTTACCTGTGTAAGCATACTTGGCTGGATCTGCAATGACTGAGCAGACTGGTTCTGAGGTACTATGGGTACTGAGTTCTCCATCCTCACCGGGAAACTGGAGCCCTTGCTGGATGACTGTAGCCCTGTGGGGAAGAACACACACGCACACCAACACAGATGCCAGTGAATAACAGCAATGTCATGAGGAAAAATGCCTCAATAATAAAAGAAAACATTGTTGAGCGATGATTTATTGATAAAGGAGAATAAAAAGGGCTGACAGTCAAACAGACGTTAAAAATGAGTTGTTCTTTTTACCTTGGATAGTGGAGGGAGGGCAGACGATGAGTGTCTGTTGGAAGGGTTCGGTCTGGCTACACAGCCCAGCGGGCCGTGTCTGAATTGGGACACTCTGTTGTGTCAGCCCAGGAATGTTGATGGTAGCCTGCTGGTACAGAGCTGGCTGGTAGTTAAGCAGAGGCACCGCTCCCCCTGCTGAAGGCACCTGTTGGGGGAAAAAAAAAGCACAATCCACCACTGATTAACACAAGAACAATCATGGGATTTGTGTGAGACTTTGTGTGGAAGAGCAGAACATGCCTGGTTGTGCTGGTTGAGCTGGTTGAGCTGGCTGCTGAAGGTAACAGTGAGGTTGCCTGCTGCAGCGCTGGGGACAGTGCTGGTGGAGTACAGGGATTTGCTGCTGTCGTAGGACGAGCTGCGGCGCTTGCAGATCTCCATGTTCTGGAAGCACGACTTCACACTAGAGATGATGCAAAGTACCGGTTGTTTATCAGATACATTTAAAAAAAAAAAAAAAGAAAAGAAAAAGAAAAAGAAAAACACCCACAGCAATGGAGAGCATGTGCATCAATGCTATCATAACATCCTTGGACTTGCGAGGACAAGTAGATATTCTGATCTGATAAATGAATGTTGTCTCTGGTTCTTCAGCCAGTGAGATAAACAGGCTTGAATAATATAACAACTTTTAAAATAAATACTGCCATATTTATGAACGAGTCAATGTCATTTACTATGGTACACATTTGAGCAAATTAACTACACTGTGATATGCACCAAGGAGATTAAAACAAGCAAATGGACTCACTCCAGTCATTCAATCTTGCCAAGGCTCTAGGCTCTAAGTAACCGCTGTAACTGTTTGTAACAAACCAATTTGGCTGCTGCTACTGCCAATTTAGACTATATTTTCTATTCACTCAGCAACACAGGTAAATGGAGGAGTAAATTTATCCAGCACATTCTGACCCAACAACAGACAGCAGAGCTTTACTCACTCTTCATATGAACGTGGTTCTTTAAAGTGAGATGCTTAACATGTGGGACGCATCATTCAATGCTCCATAACAGCCTTTAACTAGGCATAATTTTTATGAACCTTTATATTCTTGGTTCTTGTTTTTAACTAAGTCAGCATACACTATAACATGACCAGGCAACATGTAATTCATGTTCTCAGATAAGTAAACAAAATTATTTCACTTGTCCTTGAAACAAATTCATCAGAAAGTTTAATGATAAGCCCTGCATCCCATTCCACACACTTACTGGGAGCTGTGGGGGTAATCCATGAGGTGGCTCATTGTGACAAAGGGGTGACCCAGGGTTTTTGTGGGCGTGATCCTCTTCTCAGCGTCCAGTCGGAGCATCCGCTTCAAGAGGTCTATAAACTCACGCCTGTCTGCTTTCTCAGCCAACATGTCTGTCCCTTCCAGATGAGAAGATAGGTTGACCTGGAATACAAAATTAAAAAAAAATAAATAAGTGTATACAGGGATGGTCCAACAACTAGAGGTGAAGTTATGTTCACATGTCTGTGCATAGCATCACCTATGAAAACAGCAAAAAATCATCTACCTGCATCATATCATCCAAACAGTTGAAGATATACTTCCTGGCCTCCTTGGACTTGATCCCCATCTCCACTTCATGTTCTGATGGCGTCTGGAAGACACAGATAGTTTCTTATTATGTTTATGTACCAAAACCTTTAAAAAGGAATGTAACAAACAATATTCAGTACAATGTTATATCACCTAATATGATAAAGTGTGCAAATGAACTGACTAAAATTCTGATGCCAATCCCATGAATGAAAACCTATGCAAATTCAGACATGCATAATGATCACCATGACATCTTTCTATTATGATACAAAGACTTTTGCTATTTCCTGATGCCTACAAGAATACTTTACCTACTTAAAAAAAAAAGATCTCATTAAGATTATGTGTGTGGTTTTATGAACCTTGAGCCTCCAGAGTGGGTAGCTTGAGTCAGGGCCTCGGTTGAAGAAGCGACTGGTCTTGGTGCCGGCACTCAGAAGGTACTCTGCTGGTAGGCCTTGGGTCTGAGAAATATAGCGGATCTAGAAAGAGGGGCAAAATGCTTTTTTAAAACTTGCAGAGACAGAGTCACACAACCTTGTAAGTGCCATGGGTTTACTTGCAATAAAGCAACATAATTTATAATTGTGCTTGTTCTTCTGCAAAACCTTAATGAGCTACAATGAATTAACAACTTGTCTCCATTGTTTCACATGAACTAGAATTTTATGAGTCATTCAGGCAAGGAGGGTTTAGTTTTATCATTTACAGATAGTGAAAAGGTCCTAGAAATGATTGGTTTTGGGTGTGATACTTACCTGGTCATATTCAGAGGCTCCTGGGTAAAGCGGCCAACCCAGAAACAGCTCAGCAATCACACAGCCTAACGACCACATGTCGATGGCCTCACAGAACGGCAGCCCCAAGATGATCTCTGGAGCCCTGAGGCAGCAAACACGGGGATTAAGCAACAGTGGTGAAGAAATGGTACTCAGCTAGTAGTGTCAGACAACCTGATTTAGTATCAGTCACAACTAATCCTTGCAAAACTCCCCCAAAAAAGGCAGAACAGAAATTTTTAGACAATCCAAACATAGCTGCACTCCTGGCCACTTACCTGTAGTAGCGGGACTGCAAGTAGGTTGAACAAACCGCTTTGGAGACATGGCTGGCGGAGCCAAAGTCAATCACCTTCACCCTGTAGGGCTGTCTGAGGGGGTCAACCAGCATGATATTCTCAGGTTTCAGGTCTGCATGGATCAGGCCCAGACTCTTCAGCTTCATCAGGGCAGTAGCCACCTACAGATACAAACACACCAATATTAACATAGTTATTACACTAAAAATACACAGAGCAATACATATAGAGAATCTGTCAAAATTAACAATTTAAGAAGTTATGGTTTGGTAATTTGTTTGTAAATAAATGCCCCTCCAACTGACGTAACCATTTGCTAACCTGTTGTAAGATGGGTCTGATGTGCCGGAGGGGAAGTGGGCTGAACTTGCTGTGCTTCAGAAAGTCATACAGGTTCTGCTCCAGCATCTCAAACACCAAGCAGGTGTGACCTTTGTGTTGGAAGCACTCGTATGAACGCACAAAGTTGTACTCATCTGCGTTCTCTGCACTCAGACGATTCAGGATACCCACCTGCAAATGGGAAAGGAAAAAAAAAAATCAAGTTTACTTGTCCATGAACACCGAATAGCTTGTTCATATGTTTCAAGTAAAACTATTTTAGTGAACAGAAGTGCATCAGAATGAAATATGTGAGTGTCATTTGGCAATACGTCATGTTGTTTACCTAAGCAGGAGGTACACAAATATTGAATAAATTTGGTGCCAAAATACCTCAATTTGGCCCTGACGCGCATAAGATGGATGGTTCTTGAGGATCTTGATGGCAACAATCTCATTTGTTCCCCTCTTCCAGCACTTGGCCACCTGTCCAAAGGTGCCCCTGCCCAGGAACTCCAGCACTTCATAGCTGCAGGACACAGAGCAGAGGATCTCATGCTGTACGAGCTGGTAATCCCCCTCGCCATTGGAGCTGCTGCTCTTGGTGGTGGGCGCTGAGTGCGGAATGGACTGGCCCGTGCCCCCGCCTCCCCCACCACCTGTACGAGTGGAGTAAGCTGCTGCAGGAGCTGAGAGCTCTTCTAATATCTGGACACTGCCACATCCACTCCCGCTGCCTTCATTGGCCTCCTCCATCTTTCTCTTCTGCCCATGCCTGTTCCCTCTTGTGTCAGAGGATGACTCGGCATGGGTGTATGACGACGATGCCGCCTGCTCAGTGATTCGTCGGCTGGAGCCACGGGGAAGACTGCCAGTGCTGTCGGCTGCCCGAACCACCACTTGGCCCCTGGATCCAGGTGCAGCAGGGGGGAAGACCAGGGATGGTGCAAACGGCGGTACAGCCATGGCTGGGGTAAAGGTGTATGCTGACTGTCCTGCTATAGAACTGTAAGCTTCAGTGGTGGACACGTCCCAAACGTTGTTCTCCACCTTCAGCTTCTTGACACGGCAAAAGGCACTGGAGGAGATGGATGGAGGAGAGAAGACCTGCAGCTGGGAGCTCATAGCTGAGAAGAGGAATAAAAAAAAAGGAGGAAATGTAGCTAAAGCACACTTCTTCAAATTCAAAATATCATAAACCAGATCAGCATTCATACAGGACATGTAAACCCATACTGGAGGAACTACATGAAAACCATGCAATCAGCAACAATCCCCAAAACACTCAGTGGCCAGACCTGGATGGGTCACAAATTAGCTCTAGTAAATACAAACCCACTGTTTGTATTTACAGTGGAACAGTGTTTCATGCAATTACGACCTGGGATACAAAATGCACTGGGAGTGTAAGGCTGTATCTGCAAACCTTGATCGCAGAGTGTAACTACATTCTTAAATTAGGTCCCAGGTTGAAAAGGCAGGGAAATTTCAGAGCTAGTGCTTACAATGATGAGTAAAAACCTGATTTATAAAAACACACTGTGCAGCAACAGGATATATTACTAACACTGCTGTATACCGAAAGCGCCGGTGAGTCACAGGAAATTTTTCGGGGTAACGTTATCGTTAACACGGACGGGCCACAGTGCCATGGAGATTGTATAACCCCTATTGCCAAACAGGAACATATTACTGCTAGAAAATGTCGAAATCTACTTTTGCCTATCGTTTTGTTACTCACCGACATCCAAAACGACTACTGACACAACACAAGCTTCCAACCAAGCCAAGCAAAGAAACTAAGCACTGCTAAGACGTTCATTTGGCTAAAACATGGCTAGCCTTACTTAGCCCTATCCCACTAACGTTGCTTTAAAGTCGCTAAATTGTCAAAGCTGGGTCAAACGGCGATGGCACACGACGACCCAACACAAAATAATGCCATAGTTGTAAAACATACCGGATTGAATCTCGCTGTTGTGTCGAAAAACACCTCAATCGTTTGGTTTAAATCCCACTGCAGTCTAGTGGTCTATCCGATTAGCTTCCGCTAGCCAGGGTTAGCTGCTAGCTAGGCCTGCATTGTTTCTTCACTCGATGGTGGGGCTAGTCAGCCAGCGTCAACGTTATAGCAACACGTCTTCGGGTGGAAAAGGCAAAAGTCTCATTGTATAGTCCAACGAGGCTGCCCGATGTTAAAAAACGGCCACGCTGTGTGTTAAAACACAATAAATTTCGCGATAAAAGCGGCTGACTTCAGGATGGAAAATCCACTTTTCGCCGGAACAAACCACGTCCTTATCAGCTGCGAAACTTGTTGTGATACGTCCAAGCGCGGAGTGATACGTGAACACGGAAGTCAGTGTGTGATTCCTGTGAATGTTACTTGGGCTGCTTGTTGTCACCCACGGGTCAGGCCATGAGGTGATCCCAAAAAATAAGCTGTGTTTTGATACAGCAAAGAGATGAGCTCATTAATTTCACACGATGAACTTGTTTCATTACGCATATGCTCTTATGAGTGCGCTATTCTGGCAGATCAACATCCCGCAATAAAATATAGAGTGCATGCCTAATTAAATGGCCTTGTGTAGCCTGCTGCTGGTAATAGTACTCAGGTTTTACTGAAAATAAGTGGATGCAAATCCAAAACGTTGTACATGACACATAAGTGACAAAAGTGACTGCAGTTTCGAAAAATCGAAACTGCAGAATTAATTTTGACAACAGTAATGAATGATTGTCCGAAAGTAATTAGCTTAATAATACACAGGTCAAGCCTAAATAAAATCTCGCAGTGGCCATTCTTTATTTAAAAATCAACCACAGAGAAATTAAAATGCAATTTAAAATAGCTATGTGGACACCTGCCCCATTTTGTCAGGCAACCATTTAATGAACTATTGATAGTGTTTCTGCTGTTGGAGCGCAACATGAGAACATTTGCCTTCCTAAATAAACTGTAGCTCGTGTTAAATACACGTCAGCATGTGGGGGCAGCGTATGAAATGAATGACTTCTGCAGATTAATCTTCCACGATGATGCTCTAATGCAAAAGATGACGCGTTATAAGTTGCGCTGGTGGTATGAAATCACATGTCAGTGGGTGCGGTCATATCTCCTCCATCCCCCCAGCTCGTTTGGAAGTGCAGCCTGTTTCTGCTCAATCTGCTCATTTCTGACAGGATGGATTACTGCTTGTTCAACACTAGATACTGAACAAATTTAATGCTGGTGCTTTATTTTGCTACGCGTTTTTATCTGCTGGCTTCATGTGTGATATTAACCAAGTACAAGTTCACAATATTCTCATTTTTTTTCTCCTCCAACAACAGTTAAATGAAAATAACAATGGGAGCCTCTTGTCAAGCAAATACACACATCTTCTATTTCTTTTCTTTGTTTTAAATGTCAAACAGATCTCATTATTTTTAACATTTGCATATGGATTTTTTATCTTTTAACAGTCCCTTTTTAGTATTATTATTATTAACACCAACAAACATTGTTTCTATTTACAGACATAAAGACATTAGGACATGAAGTCATTACACAACTGTGTGGTATCAGGAAACGATTCAGTGGAGGAGAATAGACATAAGAAAAAGGAGTAATAATAATACTGATAATGATAACAGTAATAGTGTAGAGCTAATAATAGTAATAAGAATAATAAGAATAATACAATGATAATATAGTAATATAGTAGCCAGTGTAATAATAGCAGTCATCATTATAATATTCCATTCCATTATACTTAAAATATTAAACATACAAAATGGAGTGGGCACAGGAAAAAAAGAGAAAATAGAAAGGGAAACCAAGTAATAAACAGTTTTGGAGAGGGAGAGAGAAAACAAGGGAAGGAGAGAAGAGAGAGGAAGAAAAACTTGGGATGGCAGAAGAGGCAGGGAGAGGTGGAGAACAACCCCTGTTTCAGTTTTAACTATTAATCTATGATGTCATGTATAAGTCCCTTTCAGTTTCTGTGTATCCGGTTGGAAAGCAGCGCTGGCAGCCCTGCAGTGAAACCAGAGGCGGTTCAGCTCCAGCAGAGAGAAGAGACAGGCCTCGAACAAAGTTCATCTCCTCCTGATTTGTTTGTCTTAAATATGCCATTTTTGTTATTTTCTTTTTATTTAGCATTTCTTTGAAAGAAACAGGCAAACAAAAATAAAACATAAATGACATCTGGGTTCACATTACCAAAAAATAACCAAACGAAAAAAACACAAATGGATTTACAGTAACATGGGGAGGATCCATCTTTTAAGTAAACGTCTACATTTGTATGTACTGTGCATACATGCACAAACATCATGCGCATACGTTACCATTTTTCATCAAAAATATCAATGTGAATTCTTAGTTTAAATGTAATTCTCTCCATTGTGTATATATTGTAAACTACATCCACCCAGTTACGGTTGAAATATCTTTCTTTAAATATTTTCTTGTCAGAGCCTTTTCACCTGCCACTAACAACACCCTCAGTGTTTATCTTTCTTTGCTCAGTGAAGCACCTCTGGATCACCGAGGTACATGATTTTGAAATTAAAATAGATTTTTCTCTTAAACACAGCCTCCAGGACCCCATGAACACTTCTCCGAAACAGAGCCACGGGGGGACAATTCCTAAATATGTGAAAATGATTTGCTAGTCCACTTCCACAAGACCTCCAGCAGAGAGTCTGATTAGAGAAGTTAGTCTTTTGCGTTGGAGTGCAGAAGAATCGAGTTAAATTTTCCCAACTGAATGCTGACCATTGCCGACTTCAGATCCTATTCCATTCCTCCATTGTTACTGTAAAATTACCCCCTGCCTCCCATCATGCTGTAATATTCAGAGTATGGTCTTTTTTAATTTTGAAGGGCAGAATATAATTTAGATATTATCTTTTGGTGAGTGACATCTTTATATGCTTTTTGGAAAATATGAAACATGTCTTTTCCATCAGAGATGTCTCCTTTTGGGAATTTCTTATCAATAAAGTCTCTGATTTGTAAATATCTAAAGTGATCTTGATTCTGCAGACTTAAACTTGTCCTTAAGGTCCTGGAAGCTTAAAGCTGTACCTTGATTCATGAGTGTGCGATATGCGGTGAGACCATTTCAAAACCTTATGTCATATTTACTGGACATGAAATCTGTGTCATATGCAAACCATTTAAGAATTTCATTTGTGTCTTCAGTTGTTACTTTTTGATTATAAATATGCCATTTTTGTGTAAGAACGCTTGGAAGATAAGTGTCTTGTGAATAGTAGGCCTGATATTTATTTTGGTGACCATGGGGCAAAAGACGCTCAATAAAGATGAAGAAATTAGATACCTCGTGCCTGTGCTCTGCTCTCTGCTTGTGCAAAATGCTGCAAAAAGAACAGATCCCAGAGACAACAACATCAGACAACAACACAGACTCCAGACCTCCAAAATTGACCACAGCCAACAGAATGAGTCCTGCAACAACTCATCTCATTCTTCGACAGTCTGTATACAGACCATGGTATCATATCAGCTAAGATCAGAGGCATGCCAAAAATGTGAACTCCCCAGAATAAAGATGACTTGCATATGTTTATGGGAATACTGACCTATCTATCACCCTACATACCAAGGCAGGCATAAAAATCTCACACCTTGAGAAGTTTGCTAGTTTGAGAACTTGAAGTCAACGGTCACAGAGGATGCCTGCTTAACATACTATGATCCAAACACACCCTTAACCCTTGAAGTAGCCTTGGTGTAGCGCTGACACTAACTTGGCTCAAAAACACTAACAGACTGCCAATTGAGATACATCAACACAGCATGAAATGCCTGCTATTGTTTATGGGATACAGCAATACCACATATACGGGAAGTCAGTCCTTGTGTTAACAGATCACAAACTACTCATCTCCATATGAGGAAAATGTGTGCATGCTATACTACCATGACTCCAGCCTATACTGACAAAGAGGCAAGAGTACAACTACAGAGTCATGTACCTGCCTCGAGCACAAACAGCCCCGGCAGATACTCTCAGCCAGTTACCAAACCCGAAAAACCATGGTGACATTGAACTATATGAGTACGTCAATGGAATAGATACAGAAATTGAGGATCTAGAGTTTCATACCGTCACAATAATAAATTTCTCCTCTGAAGAAAAGGATACACTTTATACAGAAACTGCGAAGGACCTCAGACTCGATGCTCTGAAGGAACTGACTCACCAAGGAAAGCCAGAAAGGATGAAAGATCTGCCAAAAGACCTACATGCTTATTGGTCGTTTAGGGGTGAACTTGCAATGGAAACATTGAAAGAGTTTGCAGATCAGTGCAGCGTGTGTGTTGAACATCAAGATGCAAACCTGAGGGAAACTCTTAACCCACACAACATAACCTCAGCTTCTGATCCATTTAAAATCAATGTTCAGTTCTGCTCTGGTGTCTGCATTGTTGTCAATAATTCTTCAAAACTGACAGCATTACCATAAGTACATGAAGAAATTTCATAAACCCTTGGAATGGGCAGACACACATCAACACAGATCTTCTTAATCTTAACTAAATCTAACATAAACCACAAGGACTCTCTGTCTTTCTGTCTGTTTGTATGCCTGTGCTTTGATTTTCTCAACAACTGTTCACCCGATCAACTTGGTGGGTATTCTGCTGAGGACCCAAGGAAGTGTGTTGTCGAAGTTGTGAAGTTGTTTGGATGAGCAATTCTCCAGAGAGATGCAAGCAGCAATACTGGAGGCCAAGCAGTCAGCTTGTTCCTATCAGGCATGTTTTGAAAGGACACTACACTAGTCAATAATAACAAGCAGCTAATGTACACTGTCTTAGAATTAAATTGGATTAAACTAGGCTGAGTAAAATTTTAGAAATTCTCCTTTGCATCAGGGTCTGTACATAGCATATAGTAAGAGGGTATGACAAGCTGCAAATGCTTCTTGTCTCAGGATGAGAAGAAAAAATACCAGACAAAAACATTAAAGTGCAAATTTTCTTTTTATTCTGATTTCATTTTACAGCAGAAATTATGTAAAGCATTCAGAAGACATTTTCCACATATAAGGGCAATTCAAAACACTTTGCATGGCCTCAGCAACAAAATATTTTTTTAAAAACATCAACAATTTAGTGATGCTTGTGCATGCACAGTTGTAAAAAGAAAAAGTAAAAACTAGGCTACAAAAAAGAGGGATGGAAAGACTGAGATAGGCATGGAAAACACAACGGCAGGCAAGGTGGGAACACAGCAGGAAATGAAGGAGGGAAGACGGGGTGAAAGAAGAGGAAGGCAGGGAGAGGTCTAGCCATAGATTATCTATAAGGGTCTACCATTCTAGCATGCAATGTGGTGTTTGGCCATGCTCTCTTAAAACAAGGCCTGAAGGGTTATAGCATTCATTTCTAGATTGACCTCTGGGGCCAGAGGTCATCTCTGCGCATGTCTACCAACTGTCTTCTATGGCAATATCTTTTGTTACTTTTTCTACTCTACGTATTCTTTCTAAAGTCACAATCCTCTCTGAAAACATGAAAATATCGGTGGATTTCCTGTAGGTGTGTGTGTGTGTGTGTGTCTGCGTACGCATGTGTGAGCATTTGCACTTTTGCGTGAGTGTGTGTTTGTGTGTGCGTGTGTCTGTACAAGTTTTAAAAGTATTTAGACCAGCGTCCAGGTTTCTTTGTGACATTAGTGGTGGTGATGTGAGAGGAGGGGCAGTCCTAAGTGGGATAAAGTGATGGAGTGAGACACACGGCAGCCAAAATAGTAGCGTGAATGCTCCTGACAGCTCAGTCCCGAACAAGGCAACAGCTGTCTCTCGATAGGGTCAGAATTCAGAAACATGGGGAACACACATAGAGATGCTCCAACAGGAATTCTTTTAACTTACTTATACATTTTAAAAAATAATAAAATCGGGGGATACATATCTGATACTTATTTTTACAGCTGTTTTAAGAACTCTTTGTACTAAAAAATCTTGTGCGTTTATTAACCTTTCAAAGATTGTTTTGTTTTGTTTCTCTGGGCAAGAGTTGTAGAAATAGCAAAAAACAATTATTATTAATTATTTTGAATTGATGTGAGTAAAGTGATACAATGTGAAGAATTTGGGGTGTTTTCTTTGAATAAGGAGTGCAACACAGCTTGGTTGAAGCAAACATGATAATGTTTTCTGCTTTCACAAAATCAGTTTGGAATATCAGACTTGAAATCTCAATCCGAGATTTCCATTTTTGGAGTGAATGTTTGCAGGCGATTGGTGGATGATCAATCGGAGCATCTCTAATACTCATATATGCACACATACATATGCATAGACAAAGGTACACGCACCAGTAGTTGTATAACCCTGTGTGTTAGCGGATCATTACACACGCCACACACCATCTCCCTGTTCTTTAACCCTGAGTAAAATCTAAGGGAGAGATTTAACTGTTCCCGAAGACATAAGCACAGAGAGAGAGAGTGTGGCATTACTGCGTATGTGAATGTATTTGCTGTGTACATTTGTGTTTGACAGTGCATGTGTGTGTTTGCGTGTGTGCATCGATTGTGCGCGAGTGAGAAGTGAGAGAAAGACAGAATAAAACAGGGTGGGCATGGCAGTTTTTTTTTGTTTGTTTGTTTGTTTGTTTTGGAAAAATGCAGGGTTATGCTTTATGTTCAATGTTGGAAGAACATTTTTGAGGCAAGACCGACAATGTAAAAAGTCCATGCAATAAAAGGAAAAAAAGGACGAAAGAAAGAAAAGAAAACACCTTCCTTCAAACAATGATGCTGGATCTTTGAATAGACTCTTGTGACAGTGCCTATCATACACAGAAGCTTGACATTTATGGTTTTCTTTTACAAATACTGCAAAATGCACACACAGGTATGGGGCAAAAAGGTGATACTGTATTACTGCTTTCTGTCATAAAGCAACACGTAGAATTGTCAGGCCATAAGCATTCATTCATACCACCGACAAATTAGAGCTTCTAAATTAGACTTGGATCATCAAGTTTAACACTTTCCTTGAGTTCAGTTGGTTTTTTTTTTTTTTTTTTAAACACACAATTTAGGAAAATAAACAGGTACCTGGTAACCTTTTTGGAGAACATACAATAGATGGTTCCTGATATTAGCTTGCACTTTTCTGTTAGTGAGCAGGCACTTTCTAAACAGAGCTGTCTAGAATTCTAATGTACAGGTCATACAATGGCAGTGACATGAGGAGAAAGGAGGCTTAATTAAACGATATGTAGAAAGTGGAGAGGAGACATTCTCTTTTAAAATGGAAAGCTTTGGCTGGAGGCCAGGCTGGATACACTGTTGGTGTGATAAATGGTCTTAATAAAAGCTAGTATGTTGCTGAAGCACAACCACATTGTAAAGAATGTAGCGCCCTCATCCCTTTTTTTTTTTTTTTGGGTCATCTGTCATTGCATTCACATCTAAATGATCATCATCGTCAACGTCAACGTCATCAACATCGTAATCGTTGTTGTCATCATTGTCATCATCATCATCATCATCATCATCATCCATATAAACCTGCCTTCGACAAACTTCAAAAGATTTAAGAGGTCTATGGTTGAACTATTACTATATCATCTATACTGTTTATGGTGTGTGTGTGTGTGTGTGTGTGTGTGTGTGTGTGTAAATGTGTGTTGCCTCTGTAGATCATATTGATATCTTTTGGGTGTTGGTTTCCCCAACATAACATATTGGTAGGCAAAATAGCATTCATAATAATTGGCACCACTGGCAAAAAGGGTTTAATTTTTGCTAGCCAAGAAACAGAAGCACAAAGTGTAAATGTTTTGTTTGAAAGATAATTGTTTCAGCTAACTTTGTTTTCCCACTTATATTTCTAACGTTAGATTTTTCAGTTGCATGCTTTAACAAAATGTTCTTTTCAGTAACACTTATACTGGATACTCTTAAAGTGAAGTAGTTAAAATCCTCTCACAGTCCATAGCCACTAACATTTTCTTTTTGCTGCTTCTTTGTCTTAAATCTCATGCACATTACTCCGTTTGTAATATCTACATTATTTACAAGCAATACAGCCGTCCTGTGTACCCAGGTCTCTGTCTTAAGTTCTCATTATGGGAGTAAAATAATTTATAATCTTAAATACAGTCCTCTTATGAAAAAGATTCAGGGTCCTCATATCCCCTTACCTCGTCAGTTTATATACAGGAATATGTAATAGTCCAAAATATGGATTTGATTGCCCATATGGGCTAATATGGGGACCAATGCCCTGTATAGGGGCAAGTATAGGACCCATGTCCTGTACAGAGCAAGCATAGAGACCTCTCAGAGTAAAGAAGAAGTCAAGGCAATGGTATGTGACACTCTCCTCAAAACCACAGCTAGGATTTAGAGGTTCACGCAAAGAACAAACTAACAGAGACAGTTAACCATTGGAACATGTCACATTTTACCACACAAGGGGGGAAAAAACCAGTCTCAAGCTAAACCACTCTTGAGCCAATTAAATAAATAATCAGACCCTTAAATAAATAAAGTTTAAAAAAAGCACCCAAAAGAAGAAAGTCATTTGTCCTTACACAGTTCACATTACACAGGGCAAGGATAAGTTGATGAGGACATAAGTGAGACACAACTACACATAGAAATACAAAAGAAACAACACTAAAGCAGTTTGGCAAGCATGCAGGAGCTCATAGCTCAAACACATGCATTGAATTCAACAAACACGTACACACCACATCAGGCTAGCAAAGTGCTGCCTCTGAGAACGACTCCATACAAAGTCCATGTAACAAATTAAGACATCGTTATTCAGACCCCAACCCTTATCTGACAGTGTCCCTCTTACATTCAAGTGTTGTTCCTCCCCCTTTGATCGGGTGACTGATTAACAGGTTTGTAAGCCTGTGAGTCAAAGTGATTGGTGATTATGTCCTATGTTGAGTCTGCAAAATGATTTGCCACAACTGGTCTTCAAGACAATGGAGAGGAGGAGTAAGCGAAAAAACCTTGCATGCAAATGCAACATGGAAGTGATATTTGGTTTATGTTTTCTTATTCTTACATGGATCTCTATTTAGATACAAAACACATCTGGTTTTGTATAGTTTCTGCATGTCAAGGTAGCCTTCATCTCGAGCCAGTTGTCCATCACAGGAGCCTTTCCCCACATCCCATCTCCACCATAAACGGCAGGATGTCGGGGCATCGGGTGCTTCTTCATCGTCTCATTCCATCTCATTGACACGCACTTGCAAAAAAACATACCCATGAAGAGTGCAAAGATGCCATGAGGTTAATGTGATGGCCTCCCAGTGGGACTGTGGAGGAGGATCAGTGGTGCTGTGGTCAGAGCCAGGTCCCTGGGCTCCACCCAGCGTCTGTCTGTCTGAGCTGCCATGATGGACACCTATCCTGTCCTCAGTCTGTCTGGGAAGAGTTTACCCTCTTGGGAAAAGAGGGGAGAGAGGGTGAGAGAGAAAGAGGGAGAATAGTAAAGATGGAACAGGAGGGAGAGTGGAAAAGGGAGGAGTTGGGGGAGGAGGAGAGAAAAATAAAAGATAAAGGGGAGATGGAGGAGGGAAGGGTGTAGAGATTGCTCACAGGCTGAGGGGGCTGTGTGTGGGGCCTGGCGGTGGGCTCTCAGGACCCCTGGCCTTTCTCTGCTCTCTGGCCCTGGGGGGAAAACCAAGCGCACATTAGAGACACTCAGAGGGCTTTCTGCCTATGTGTGTAAATGTGTGTGTGTGTGTGTGTGTGTCTGGCAGCATGTGTTTAGCTTTTTAAACAGAGACCAGAGCCAGGGTTAGGGTTAGGGTTAGGGTTAGAGAGACTAGCTGTGTTTCCACCAAGCCAGTTTTTTGCACATTTTGTAGTTGCAA
>OMLB01019233.1:0-11189 GCA_900302555.1 Myripristis jacobus
AGTGCCATTAAACAGGGGATAATAGACCAAAATGACTGCCCATGTCTCCGCGGAGCCTACAGATCAAAACCGGCTGCTGTGGTTGATTCTTACCGATGACAGGCCGGTAATTGAGCTGCTGGACGCTCCCCGCAGCCCCGGCCAAAGGCGGACCGCACAGGCAGGCGGTCAGCACCGCAAACACTGCTGCAGCCGGCAGACACATCCAACACCCCGTGCAAGAGATCAGGAGCCTGCAAATGACAGATCTGGCGCAGATGGAGTATTAACCTGAAAAAATAACTGCGATCAGCCCCGATTTGTCCTGGGGTTAGGAAAAGAAAAGAAAACCTGAAAAAAAAGCTTATAGAAAAATATCTTTACAAAGAGATATGCTATTGAAGATGGTTCCTTGAGGATGAGGATGAGGATGATGATGTGACTGAAGGGTGATTCTCTCAGGATGCGCTCCTCTCCTGTGCCACTGTCCTCTCCTCTCCTCCTGCCTCCGAGCTCGGTGCAGCCTTATGTAGCATCAAGTCAGTCACGTGTGGAAACATCAGAGGCTACTCCCCTTCACAGAAATACATCAGCTAGAACAGACTCCTCCCTGCCACAGAAATGTGGTTATAGTAAGAAGGTTCACATTCCATTCATGTTACTTAGGCTCTCTATCACAAATGTGTAATCGAGATGCATGTGCATGTGTTTTCTTATCAACGATTGACATTAATGGGTAAATTTTAGCATTGTGTCATAACATGAAAAGTTAAAAACAAAAATGACCAGAGTCTTCGCTATTGATAAGATACATTCTTCCTGGAAGCAAAACTGAATTTTGGCAGAGTATGGGGTTGTGTAGTCACTTGAATGTGATATGAGTCCACTTGGTGGTTAAATATCCTCTGTTCTCCCCGGGGCTGCTAATCTACAATACTGCATTTGTTTTTCTCCATTCACTTCCATGGTGTGATAGGACAGCTCCAAAAACAGTGGTTTTGCTGCATAAAAAAACCTGAAAAAAGCAGATTATGCCAGTATAAAACACAGTAACTTCCAGTACCCCTTCTTTTCTCCCCAGGAAATTAAATGTCTCTTTTCTTGGTATTTCACTGTTTGACTTAGAGAGTAGCTGTGGCAGGTGGCATCTATCAGCCTTGTGCCAGGAAGAACCAACCTGATCATAATCTGAAAACTTCTGAATGAAATTTATATTCACATTATCTGCTTTTTTGGCATACATTTATGCAATGAAAATGTTATTTTGGGAGCTGTTTTGTCACACTATAGAATTAAATGTAGAATCACAAATACAGTATCTTATATTGAATTAGCAGCCACAATTCTTTAATATTTGGTTCCATTTGTCCCATTTGGTGTCTCACTTTCAATTCAACTGATACAATGCCTCAAATTTTAGAGTCAATGAAGCAATCTGTGGCCCCATAACAGCAACAATACATTGTTTAAAGCATCAACTGTGCACATGACCACAAACCAACTATCAGGTCCTCTGGTGGACTGCACTGCAAATTCAAATGTAACACACAGGCAGATGTAAGCCTGTGGAATTTCTTGTACAGTAATCTTACTATAGAAATACAAAAACACTGACTTCTGCTCTTATGATGTTTCAGATTGTGATTACAGCAACATCAGTCATTGTGCCCAGTGTGGATCCCATGGAAATCAGAGAGACATCACTCTCAGTGGTAGCAGTACATTAGAGTAATGTTAACACAGCCTGTTGTCTTTTCCCTTCTTTTGAGTTGCTTAATATAGCTAGTTTTCATTGTCTTGTGGATGTAGTTAATATGAGCAGATATGATAAGATATGTCAGCACCACTGAAGTCAAGGTTACGGAAAATTATGGGAGGGGGACTGTTTTGTAGGAGTAAACCAGATAGGTGGTAAATTCCATTATCCATTACAAATGACATTTCTCTCCATTAACCTCAATAGCGGACCAAAACAGCTCCAAAAATAACACTCGTTAATGAACATAAACTAAGCAAATTATGCCAAAAAAAGAAGTCCTGGTACACTTTTTTTTTTTTTTGGCGGAATCACATTTGTGAAGTAATTTGTTAAAGAACTATCAGGTCATTTCTTCCTAGTGCAAGGTTACTATGCACAGGTTTCCTGCACATGCTACCTTCCAGATCTACTTCCCAATTCAAATAAGAAATGAACCAGAAATTAGTTGTGTAATTTCCATAGAAAATGTTACCATGACTTCTCTCTCTTTATAACAACATAATCTGCTTTGTTCACATTCATTTATGTGGTAAAAGTGTTATTTTGGGAGTTGTTTTGTTATGGAAGTGAACAGACAGACACAAATCCAGTGTTGTGGATTATCAGCTCAGGGGAGCACAGAGCAACTAATGAGGAGATTTCACCACCATGAGGACTCATCACATCCAGGTACCTATACAACCCAGCAGTCTACCAGTGTTTTATTTTTTTATGTAAAGTGTGTTAGGACTTGCGATAATGTGCTTTAAATCAAATGAACTTTATAGATCTTCATCCCTGACTTTTGTTTACATTTGTTTCTGTTTTAACTGTTTTGTTTTAGTTTCATCTGTTTCTAATTGTGCCCTGTTTTATATTATAATTCATTTTATCTATTCCTTTATTCATTTATGTTTTGCTTGTGTGTGTTTGTGAGGCACTTTGTAACTAACTCACTTATTTGCAATAGCGGCCACTAGCAAACAACACATGACCAAACTGACTTAAAAGGTGAAGCCATGCTCACCCCAAACAGATGATAATGTGGTGCAGATTGTCATTTGTTGCCAACCAAGTAGCACTCAAAGAAATGATAATGAGGTATGCAATACTGAAAGAAATGGGTGGAGTGGCCATCTCAACTTTTCACATGTCCCTAAAAGTTGGCTACTGAGGCCTACTGGGCACATTCACACATAAAGAAGATCAGAGTTAGCTTGCAGTATAGCTGCTTTTGTCGCAAAGTTGGTCTGCTTCTTATCTCCCACAACTAATTTTTCAATTTCCAATGAAATTTCCTCTTTTTGCTCTGTCTCCCTTGCACATTTTGCATGAATGACAGCATAGCGTGGCTCCTCTGATGATGCTGACTCCCACTGGTCTGGTCGATATACATCTCACAGACCATCGAGGGCAAACCTGCAGATCCATCCTGAGAGTCTTTACTGGTGTGTGAACAGTTTTAACTTGTAGTATCTCAAATTGTCTGTTAACTGTTATGAGGACTTGAGTTAAAGATAGCCAGTGCTTTCTCAATGAGCACATGGTACAGTCAGTGATAAACGAAGGGATCTGTGAGTAAAGGTTTCCAGAAAAGGTTCAACAAATCTGGATCATGTTTAGAGACATGTGTCTGTCTTCTGGTAGATGGTGTCATAGTTTGGGATGTTAAATTACGCTAATAGGCCCGGTTATAAGCAGTGAAAGCAATCAAGAAAAACTGTAATCTGTTTCCTCACCCATTTATCATCGATCATTCATCCCAGTCGGTTACTCAATTCTTTTCCTGCATCCTTCCTTTGTTCTTTCACTCATTCTTCCCTCCCTCCCACCACCATGCACATAGTGTACATTGCATGGAGTGGGTGTTCTACACATGCGCATCCGTTGCAAGTACGACAGTTTTGGTTCCTTACAGAGAGAGAGAGAGAGAGGGAGAGAGAGAGAGCGAGAGAGAGAGAGAGAGAGGGCATCACCATGAATGATAGGTTCACTCAGAAGCCAATGTAAAGAAGGGGTCCTGTGCATTCTTTAAGCTTTAAATAAGCTCCACACTTTAAAAAGTCCTTGGTAGAAAACAGGCAGTCCATTTGTGTTTAACTTAGAGGGATCCAGTAAAAACAGAGTTTTATCCAGTCCTAAATTTCCAAGAGTGTGCAAAATTTCACAAGTAACTCCTCTCCAAGTCAGGCTCTCAGGTCCAGCAAGGAAACGCTGAAAAGATTCAGCTGTCAATGCACAAGAGGGACAACGGGCGCCGTTGCTTTAAGTCAGCCAGGTCACCCTTCTTGGGCATCAGGATCAAGACAGCTCTGCGGCAACTCTGAGAAAGCTTTCCTCCAGCCACACTGGCATTCAACATTTTCAGTAAATCTTGCCCTATTACTGACCAAAACGCCTTATAGAACTCTGCTGGCAAGCCATCTATACCAGGCGTTCGCCCATTTTCCATCCCCATAACAGCAGCATGCAACTCCTCCAGAGTCAGAGGTTTATCAAGCTCATCAGCCGAATCTTTTTAAATCTTTGACAAATCATTGAAGAACACATTGTCTAAATCTCTTCTTTCTTTATATTCACTTCTAAACAAATTTCTATAAAAATCTGTAGCAAGCTTTTTGATATCAGAGGGTTCACTGAGTAGAACCCCTGACTGCGACTTCAAAGCATTAATGTGTCTTCTTTGCCCATTCTTTTGTTCCAATCCAAAGAAAAATTTGGATGGAGCATCCATTTCTGAGACATTTTTAAAGCGAGACCGGACCGAAGCACCCTGTGCCTTTATTTCCAGTAGATCATTAAGTTCAATTTGTTTCAGTTTGATTTTTTCAGTGTACTGTGTATCATGTGGTGTCAGCCAAATTTTGAAGATGCATAATTTCTTTTTCCAATTCTTTTTGTGATATGGTTAGGTCTCTTGTGGCATTGAAAGTATACTGCTGACACAGTTGCTTGATTTTTACTTTCCCAATATCCCACCATTGTTGTATGGATGAGAATGAGTCTTTTTCCAATCTAAAATTATGCCAAAAAAAGGAAAATATTTCCTTAAAATGACTATCTTCTAGCAGTGAAGTATTAAAATGCCAGAAAGCACTCTGATGTTTCACAGAACATGAGGAGTACATAAAACCATAAAGTTATCTGAAAAACCTACTGGGATAATCGAACAACTCCTACAAATATTCAAGTGGTGTTTTGAAGTATAAAACCTGTCAAGTCTGGCTAAAGACAGAGAGTTATCATAGGAGTGAGCCCAAGTGTACTGTCTTTGATCTTTATGGAAATTTCCCCAAACATCACAGAGATCATAAGTGTCTGTTAACTCAATTAGCCTTCTCCTAGATGCCATTTGAGGTTCAATATGATTTCTATCCATATCATGGTCAGTACAATTAAAGTCACCTCCAATAAGAAGAAAATAATTTATGTCACAATTCCTTAAAACATTCCCCAATGTATTTAAAAAATCATTCTATCAATAGCTACAGCTGGTGCATAAACAGAAATAAACACATACCATTTATCTTCAACTTGTGCTCTAATTTTAAGGAGTCTACCATTAACAATTTCCTTTACTTGACATGAGGCACGATTACAGCTAGGTGAAAAAAGTATGGCAACACTGTTTGTAGTGTTGTGGCTTAAAAAAACAAAACAAAACTGTCCTTTAAATTCTTTTGCCCAATCAGCAGAGTTTATAGCATCACTGTGTGTTTTTTGTAGAAAAAGGACATTAAGCTTTTCCAACATTACCAGCGTTTAACTTGGTTAAGAACTTTTTGAGACGATACCACTCTTGTTCAGTGAATTGACCTTCTTTTTTTGTACAACTTCGTTGTCTCAGTGAATTGTCCAACATCAAGAAAATGCCAATCTATACGAACGTGATGAGAATGTTTGGTATTAACCAGAAAAGTTTTAATAATTTCCACTGAGTAGGCTACGTTTGTTTTGAATAGCCGCTCTGACGCAAGCTGTAGGATACATTACAGTCAGAGGAGTAATCACTTTCACTGTCGGCATCAGTTTTATCCTGATCGGTATTTTCTGCCGTTTTGGCTGTCTTAGTGTCAGCCTTTTTTTCTTGGCTGCCCTGGTGTCAGCTTTGTTCCCCTTTCTCTTGCTGACTTTGGTTTTGTTGGCTCTGTTTGGCTGTTTAAAGAGAGATTCATCAACATCCATCAAGGAATTTCCATCAACAATTTCGCCAAAAATACCGTCAATATCAGCTCCGACGTCAGTGTTAGGCTATTCTGCGTATCTTGCGAGCTGTCATTCATGTCTGTATCAACTGACGCCTCGTCCCCAGCTTCGGGAGAGCGGTGGTTATCATCATTCTCATTTACCAGTATCAAATTGTTTTCTTTCTGAGCATCACCACCCTCATCAGTGCTCAGGACGTCCTTTTCTCCTTCTGATTGACTAATACCAGAAGCATTTGCATTATCCCCCGCGGTTTTGTTTGTTTCAGCAACAGTGGGACTGCTTGCGTTTTGCGCAGTGGATTCATGTGTTTTATCAGTAGCCGGAGGACTGTCTAATCGCAGCCGATTTGCCGATTTACATTGTCAGTAGATGAGCTGTTAGCGCTATTCGCAGCTAAATCAGCTGTTCACTCAGACGCAGTAGACTTTGTGTGCCGCCTGCAGCCGGACCATCAGTTTCATCGGGTGGGACAGAGGGGTTTGTGTTGCCCGCAGCTGACCCAGACGTTGTGGGAGGATCTGGCTGCCTCTCGGGACACGCTCTCAGTAAATGCCTGACTTTCCCCACAAGCAAAACATTTCATTGATTTGGTAGTGACATAAATAGCATAGTTAAAGTTGTCAAGCTTCACATTCAAAGTCAATTTCGGGTTGATTCAGAATGATGTAGACGGAGCGCCTAAAAGAAACAACGTGTTTCAGTGGCGAAGAAGTAGTTGTGATGGAAATTTAATTGATCTGTGAGACCAACTTGCCATGTCTTGAAGGACAATCATTGAGAACATCATCTGGAATAAACGGGGGGACATTAGGCAGAATAACTTTGCTGGCTGGTGTTGAAAGTGGCAGAACAGAGAAATATTCCCCATCAATAGTTAGGCTACTCCTCTCTCAATCATATAATGGGCCATACGTCCCGTTTTAAGAAACAATACAACCGCATTATTCATGCGTGATGCAGAGACAATATTCTCATGGCCAATTAATTCTCCAATAAACTGCATTTCTCAACGCTGGCCCTCGTAGGCACTCTAACAGCATGTTGCCGCGTGAGTAACTCAAAATCCACACCTGGGCCGGCCATGTTTCCAAAGCATGGAAACAGACGCCCAGGTAAAGCACAGCAAACAAACCACTACAACACCAAAGATACTCAAGAACAACCAGACAAACACCCTAGGTGAAAAACAGCATAAAGATGAAAAAAAAAGTTAGAAAATTGAGAAAAAGAGCACAATCAAACTTGGCACAGCGGCCTAGTTACCACTCACTCCACACATGCACGAGAGAGAGAGAGAGAGAGAGGGATAGAGTAGTCAGAATGGAGACAAGGAAGTGTGTGTATGCATCCTTGTGTGTGAGAGAACATAAGCTATAATAAAGAAGCTGTGTGTATGTGCGTGGTATGCGTTAGGGTGTATGGGAGAATGAAAGTGCAAGTGTGGAAGTGAGACAGTGCAGGTGAAAACTAATGAGTATGAGGTAGTGTGTTTAGAGAGAATTACACTGCAGGAAAGGGTAGATGTTTTGGAGAGGAAGTTGTGTGTGTGTGTGTGTGTGTGTGTGCGTGCGTGTGTGTGTGTGTGTGTGTGTGTTAAACTGATGAAGTCAGCAGTTTGAAATGCAGGTACAGCTCATGGATCAGTGGCTTTAGTGGTTGTATTGCAGAGGGGAGCCTTGTATTGAACCTCTGTTGGACTGCCACAAGAGGTCCCACTTCTCTGCAAAACCATACCAGTTTTAGAACCTGTTTGTGTGTCTCTCTCTCTCCCTTTCTCTCTCTTTCTGTAGGTGTGTGTGTGTGTGTGTGTGTGTGTGTGTTTGTGTGTCACATTCACTTTACTCACCAAGGATCATAAATGTAGAGGATTGGGCCAGGGCTGGATCAATATATCAGTTTACCTTTTATTACTAACTGGATAGCGGCCTGTGACATCGTCCACCAATTACATGATGGCAGCTCCTCCCTGACGACAGCAAGTCCAAGTCGATATGCTGGCTTACCGTCATTTTAATACAACTCTTTGATGATATTTCCTCACAAGAGTGCACATATGTTCTGATTGTTTTGTTAACTTCTTATGGCTGAACAGAGAAATAACTTCAGTGTGATGTGGGGAGATTTTACTTTGCAGCTTCAAGGGTTTTCATTTATTAAAAACTTCAATTTAACATGCCTTGTGCTACTCTTAATTTTTTTTTTTTTCATTCCTACTGGATTCAGTTGAGTTTTCCTGTCATGCAACGGTCTAAATGCCGTTTCAAAGGCTTTCCCACCCGGACAAGGCTGAAAACCACTGAAGTACCGAGTCAAGAAAATATCCTCTTTAAGCAGCCTCAGTTTTCAACCTATACTGTTTGAATGTCATTGGTGACTTAGGTTTCAAGAATACATCAACAAGCATGTTGTATATTTACCTCTTTTTGATCAAAACAGTTCTGGTTCTTGAATCTGTTCTGTTTGGGATTCATGGAGCCAAGGTGCTAACTAGCGAACCGGCCCATGTGCACCAGTTTGAAGCAGAGCCAATGTGATGGAGACGTCTGCGGGTCGCTGGTCACTGACGCCAGCGTTGCCGTGACTGAATTCAACCCCAGTCTGTTGGTTTGCTGGCATATGACTCAGCATACTATCCAGGAATTCATAATACTCATGTTATGCTGTCCAATGCCATTTTTTTTCTCAGGCCCTTTTAGAATTTCTGTATTCTTTCATTTTTTTAAAAACTTTTTAATTTGATTCTGGGTTCCTCAACTCTTTTGCAATTTTGAGACAGAATTTACTTTGTCTAGTACTACTTTTCATATTTTCCTGAAATTCAGGATATGTCCAAATTGAAAGCAATAATTTTGCTTCTTCAGCAGACCACTCTTCGATTTCTCTATCATCTCATCCTTCCATGCAGAATTATAGAAGGAGAGATGGGATCCTTGACGACAGTGCCTACTCTTGTTGTCGTCAAGGTTCCCACTTCAAGTCCTATTATGTTTTGTTTCCAGCTAGGAACCAACTTTCCAGGTTCCAAACCAATTTGTTTTTCGGCACATTGATCAGAGCAGTTCAAAACTAGATTCACAAACTGGAACAGAACCAGTTCCTTGTTGGTTGAAAAGGACAAACTGACACACTGTGCAGCAGCAACAGGACCTTACATTCAGTGCGTGACAACAGTCAAAGACATGGAAAAGGCAACAATACTCTTATTACTCCTGTGTTCACAAAAGCTACATTGCTTTCCTCCCCATCATCACAGTTGTTTGAATGAAATAGTAATGGTGTGTATTTGAGAGCAGTAAAAGTGTTGGTGCAGTGCACTCAAGAACAAAGAAGAGTATGCAGGCCTTGTGTTGGTGCATGTGTGTGTGTCTTCCACTATGACTGCAGTCCAAAAGCCCACAGCTGAAGGCACTAAAAAGGAGCACCGCTGCATTTTTGCATTCAAATCTGCTCTCTCTACGGTTCAGGACAGTTCAGTTTGCATTAGCAAACACTCACTGTTGTCCACTATCAGCAGAAATGGAGGAGATGTATTTGTCCCATCCCTCTATCATTTGATGTCACAGATAACTCCACAGATATGGAGTTAGTGAAGATGAAGAAAGTGAGGGTGCCAGCCAAGCTATGGACCCAAACTGTGGTTTTTGAATGCTTTCACCTTCATCTCCAACAACTCAGGTTCAATTCCTAACTCATGCCGAGAGCCAGGGCTTGGCGTTTAGTGGATTTTTTTCTTATTTAACCATGACCGAAACCTCACTCTGACCTGAACCAAAGGTGTTTGACTTGCTTAAAAGTAACCATTAGCTAATCTTTTTGAAAATGGCAGGTTCAGTTGGTGCTGTGTGTGCAGTGGAGGAAGGAAATGGAAAACACTATCTGAGTGTCAGAGTTCAGGCTCATTTAATGCAGTGTGTTCGGGATTTGTCTTGGTGACGCTGCTGCAGGAACACAGACGACTCAACCGGCAAAACAACATGGTCAGACATGGTCAACAGGAGCTCACATTGGATTCAGCATTCATTTTCTGAATTCATTCTGGCCGCACGGTAGGCTGTATATGTGCAGCTCTAGCTCTGCACACTGTGTGAAAAGAGAGAGTAAGGATAGAGAGTGTAAAGCAAAAGAAAGAGACAAACATTAAATGTAATTAAGGTTAAATGAGGCACAGACTTATTATGTGAATTCACTTGGTTTTTTTTTCAAAAGCATGGGGGGAAAGGCAATGAGCAAATTAGTAGGAAATGACCTCCAAAATAAGCAAGACACCAGCATAAAAAGGACCTGAAAAATACAAGAAAATGAAATAACTTGATAATTAGCCAAACATTAAAATTACAGGAAAATTATCAGGAAAGCAACAACAACAACAACAACAACAACAACAACGACAGCAATACTACAAAATTACTATAACAATCACTGGAAAATTGGCAACCAATCAGTTAAGAAAACTGTTAAGAAAACTTGATTTTTATTTATTACAATTATATATAAATATTAAATTACAAGAAAAAATCCACAAAAAACAGAAAGAAAGAAAGAAAGAAAGAAAGAAAGAAAGAAAGAAAGAAAGAAAGGAAAAGCAAAAGAGGTGAGGTACAGTAGCCAGACGTTTGGTAGAACAGACTTTATGCTGAAAGCATAAAGTTATTTTAACTGTGCATTTATGTGTTTATACTGAACATAATACATAGACTGTTTCATGAAATATCTTTATTGCTTTATGTCTGTACAGGGATGTTATAAATATATAAATTCTCTCTCTCTTTTTTATTGTGAATGAATGTGATTAGAAAACGAACTGAGGAATGCAACATGAATTCACGCTAGTGGGTGTGTGGTAAACTAGGGAAAGAAAACCTTTTTCAATTCAATGAAAAATCTTTTTTTCAATTGCAATATTGCAATACACTTCGGCAACACTGGTTTCCATTATAAACATGGCAAAAGGTCATTTCTGAATGAGAGAGAAACGGAGAGAGAAGGAAAGAGGCAGAGAAAACATGTATAGATATGAACTGGTTGTTGACGTCTTCACTGAAATCAAATGGCACTGAGACGCGTTACACAACCGTGTGAAGCATATTGACTTGAACTACGAGACACACACAATGAATGGAGGGTGTGTGTGTGTGTGTGTGTGTGTGTGTGTGTGTGTGTGTGTGTGTGTGTGCATGCCAGCCTTAGTGCTCTTTAAGTTGTCAGGACATATTAGGGATTTAGCAGATGCCCTCATCCTGACTGATTTACACAAAAACAGGAT
>OMLB01019234.1:0-10336 GCA_900302555.1 Myripristis jacobus
TGTTACAATTGGCCTTATAGTTCGATCTCTTGTATTTTTCCATGTATACCAGAGTTCAATGTTTCCTGTCTATGTATTACACAGTTCAGACCAGCTTGACTGCTAGCCGAGGACAGATAAAGCTGGAAGCCAAACATATTTTCTCTATCTTGTTATTTAGGTCTGTTGCATTAGATACATGCCCAGTCAACATTCACACACTAGCATCACACATTCCAAGAACAAGGCCTGGACAGTGGTTGGCCCGTCCATGGCCAGGTAGCTGGCCAATTATTCTCGGTTGCGTGTGAGTCCAACCTATGTACGGGGCAGGCCCAGCCCAAGAAGATAAATGTGCATCATTTCCTGATATCGATGCTCATTGTGACTGAGATCCGGCGAGAGCTCTGTCACTCTGAGACCAGCGCTGCCTTGTTTTACATGTGACCATAATAAATATTGCATCAGAAAAGAGAAGGCTGACTCCGGTCCGTTCTTGGGCTTTCAACAAAAGAACCGAGGCTAACAAGTTTATATGTTTTTGTTTTTAACTCTAAAGAAGTTGAACCAAACCAACTGGCCAAACAAGAATGAAGAATGGATAAATGAAAATGAACGTTAAGAAGGGGTGGAGGGAGTATTATAGGAATATTTACAATATATAGACTGATGTTTAACAACTTAGATGGAGCTCAGTCAAACTTTATTTAGCGGTAGACATATCGGGAGCAAGCCCAAATAAGCAACTGCACTTTAGAAATAAGCCCCAAAAACCCCAACATGCAGCTCCCAATATTTGTGAGCAGCTTTACAGAAAAACGAGCCCAGAGCCGCATATAATACACAGACCTGGCAGCAATGATGGTGCATTTCCGTGTGCGTGGCACTTTCTGAACATACAGATTGAGTTCACTGCAGGTGGTTAGAGATAAGAACTTCCACCCACAGTTAGCCTATTACCTGCAACACAGAGCATCACTGTTTGAATTGATAGACAGTGCTGAGGCTGTCACCTATACCACATTGTGGCTTAATGAGGAGCAAAGTTTTGCATACCTTTATACCTTTTATTCTTAACTTCTCTAGTTAAGCAATGAAAGAGGGAATAACATAATTATGAATAGCATTGCAACCAGATCAATTATAAAGCGTCCAAAACATATCTTGAATTACATGAGGATTTTTTTTTTAAACCAAGGAGAAGAGGAGAAAGAGAAAGATAAATGTAATTAAAGAGGCAGAGCCAGGATCTTAGTAGCAGGAGTCAAGTTTGTCCTCTTATCTCCTGTCTTCCAGTTCAGTTAAAAATCAGAGCGCGAGAGAGAGAGAGAGAGAGAGAGAGAGAGAGAAATACAGGCACGGAGACACCCAGGGATCTAGCAGTAGGTAGCAGGCCTATGCTCTTATCTCCTGCCTACAGTTGAGTTTGAGCGCCAACAGGCGGTATTGTCGAGCTGTCATCACTGCAGCCGTAATAGAAAAACCTGATCACATCATGCCATTGAGAAGCACAAAAGACACCTCTCTCCCTTCCCTGTGCCTGTCTCCTCTCTTTCTCTCTCATACGAGCTCAGTCCATCAAATTAAATCATATCCTATTACATCCTATCCTAATCATATTACAGCCTAATTTCATATCCTAGGGCTCTCTGGATTGAATGCCTGGTAGCATGGATGGCTCTGTTAATGTAGTGTGTATTTAAAGGCTATTGTCTGTCCTTTATATCTTTCTGTTTGCATTCATATCCTATGATGTAATACAATAGGTTGACCTGTGTTGAACTGGTATCAGTGTGAATCATAGCTCTATACAAGCCAAGTCCATGTAAGAGTATTATTTTGTGTGTGTGTGTGTGTGTGTGTGTGTGTGTGTGTGTGTGTGTGTGCATGTAATCCCTATCTTGCTCTATTAGTTTTATTGCCTCTCTTATCTCTCTCTCCATTATATCACCTTCCTCAAAAGCCAGGGCACCAATCTGAGGTTAAGGCTGAAGACTAGAGGTCATCAGGCCTTTGCTGCAACTGGGTTTAGATGTAATTTTAGGTTTACAAAGCAAACCACAGAAGAAAGAAAATATATCCAGTTAATGTCAATGCTGTTCTGAAAGTAGTAAGATTAGATTTTGAAGAGGTAGAACTCTGAATATTGAGACTGTGAGGTTACAAGGCTGGCCGTACTTCTCAGCAAATAAATTCAGTGGTTTTAGTTAGATCTTAATACCTTACATTTTAAAATGATGCTTGGGCTTGAAGAGTAAAGGTGGTTTTGATTTTTTCTTTTTTTTACACAGTATCTCTTGTGAATCAGATCAGCATGTTGCAGTTTCTCTCTCTCTTTTTTGTGAGGCTAATCAGAATGAAAAATACACAAAAGTGCTTTTTAGTATACGGATGAAAATTGCATGTGGCTCCGTGATGCCGCTCTGCTTTATTTGCCGTGTCCTGTGTGATGGGATAAATTACATCTGCTCGATCTGCAGAATGTAATCAATCAGGCAGTACCACCTTTCACTCATTGCTGTCATCCAGTGGGTGAGTTCAGACTCTGCTGAGCTACCAATCCCAGGACCAAAAATTGGTTGAAAGAAAAAAGAACAAAACCAAACAAAACCAAACAAAACAAAACAAAACACAGCAAACAAAAAAACATTGTTTTTTGAATATAGAATAAAGCTATTTTAATTATTTTAAATTAATTATTATCAGTTAGTGCATGTGTTGTAACAGTTAAATATTTTTAAATGCACAAAAGGTTATTCTATTTTTTCCTCAATTACTGTTAATCATCATTATCAGTTTTTTTTTTTTTTTTAGTGGCATTAATCTAAGTTCATAACTTCTTTTGCAAATGCTCCCATTGGGTCCTTGGTCCTATTTACAGAGGCAGGCTTTCATCATGTCATTCATATTAACTTTCAAATTGTAATAAATACCTGCCTCACCGGTTTAGGTGAAAAAACAAACAAACAAAAACCGATAAGACTAGTAGTATTTCACCAGCAGCCGAGAACTCCCACTTACTGTATTCTACATTTAACTGTTTTGTTGTTTAATAAATGTATTGTTTTTAGACTAACTTATTAGACTAACAGTAGTAGCAGCAGTAGTGCAAGTAACAGAACAATTACAGGTTGCAGTAATAGTAGTAGGACTGACAGTAGTAGCAGTATTATTAGTCATAGTGCAGTTGTAGATGTCGTAATTCAAGTAGCTGTAGCAGCAGCAGTAGTGACAGAAACAATTCAAAAATGATTAGCCCAGAGGCTTTAAATTGCTATTACTTTGATTGTAATGAGAAGACATTTTTTGTTTGTTTTGTTTTAGTTCATTTCAGAAGGAATATTATCATTTTTATAAGTAAACTTATGTTTCTCATCATTTCCCTGTTTACAGCAATTACAGTTTCTTGACTGAGGCAGCTATATTGCTGCAGGGGGTTACAGCCCTGATCCATTCATCGCCTTTGGCCACAGTTTCTACTCTGACCTCCATGCCTCAGAACATCCATACACCTCCGAAATTTAACAAGCAAATAAGCGCTAGTAGAGTCTGAGACATTACTGCACCCCCAGGCCCGCCAGGTCCTCCAAACCTGACTCCATATCTATCAGTTTCATTATTTCCACTACAAACACCAGCCAGCCAGGGGCACAATGCCCCATGATAAATCCAAAAAGTCAAGCAAGGGCATGCTATCAAGATTATTTTAGCCCAATTCAATGACTGGCAAACAAATTTAAATGGGGGAGTGTAACCTCTTTTGTCATTCTGCTGTCACAAACACAACCATGCCATCCTAAACTGAAGCAGCATCCTTGGCAGAAAGTGGACTTGGGAAACAATGAGTCCCTTTTCAAATTGCATCACCTCATTCCCTGCCCAGAACAAGTTCATCCCTCCCTCTAACCTGGTGGTGACCTTGGCGACCTGTTTAAAAAAAAAGAAAAAAAAAGAAGGGCAGGCCACCGGGCCAGTGACAGGCTGGTGCTTCGGGAAATCTCCCGGTTCTCCCGATGTACAGTCCGGGCCTGCTGGTGGAGTGGTGAACTTCATGAAATCCCAATTCCACCTTTTAGACACAGTTGAAAATCTCTGTTTGGGAGGTATATTAAACGAGACCGCGGTATACATTATTACACTGCATTTAATGGGGGAAGAAAAAACATGCAGTTTATGAGCCATGATCGCAGAGGTGCTTGGAGAGTGGGCATGCATTCAAAAATGGCAGACTCACTAAAATGACTCACTCAGCATCTGAAGCCGTGATCTCTTGCTTCATCAACCATGTAAACAAGTGTTATAACCATCAGGCCCATTGAGTCAACTGTGTACTGCTACTTGGCTAAACCAAGAGGAAGAACAGTGGACACTGCCAAGATGTATCATGTTCTGTGTTCCAATACTGGGAGATACAATTTAGTGTAAGATCCAGTATTCCACATAGTTCAGTATGACCACAAACAGGAAGGAGAGAAACGTCATCAATCGCATTTTAAACTTGAGCCCTAATAATAACTGTTGAATTACTGGTGACTATTATGAAAAGCCCAAAATTCATTTTGCGGCTGGTACTCAGGTATTGTGGTGTCCATTTTCATTTCATGGATTTGGCTGAAAGGATACTAACCAGTGATGAACATGCTCTCATAGGTGATTTTAAGGGATTATGCCCCTGTGTTATACTCCAAGATTTTTTAGTTTATTGTGTATAATTTGTTGTTGCTGTAGGCCTGTAATTAATTATTCTGTATTTTTAACAATTTATTCTATATTTGTGACAACAGAAATTTTTATGAGCAAGTTGCATGTCACTCAGTTTGCCCTCTACTGGGAGTGCATAACAAAGACTTTTTCCATTTGGCTTTTTGGCTGAGTTTATTATTATTTATTCTTTGGCTGAATTATGGTTCTGCGGACACTAGACGTAATGTGCATGCAGTTGCTCCGCAGATGGTGTGTGCCTATAATGCTTCTGCGTCCTTTCGGTCTAGTACGCTAAGCAATTCCCCGCTAAAATGGCAGGGGGCGCGGTGTTTTTTTTCAATAAATCTACGTAGACCCTGTGACATCTATGGTCGCTGCTCTATTTGTTTACCTACCGGCTCTGTTCTAGTCACAGCCAAAATTAAAATCGACGAGTGGAGATCTGATCACAACAAAAGTTCTTTCAAAAATAGCACTGCTGTGGTACTACAGCAGGAAGTGAAGCCAGAGGAGCGTAATGCCAGAAATGATGTAGTTCGTGACGGCCATTTGTAGACGAGTACCACTTTCTTCCTGATGTCAGATTTTCTTAGTTGTAAAGTAATTTATGAGTACTACTATACAGTCCTAGCTACTGATAGCACAACTGTTGATACTGTTGTAAGACCAAGAGATTCTGAGAGATGAGTGAAATGACATGGAGGAGTATTTGTGCAAAATTCAGAAATAAACAGACTTAAAAGATAAAGATGTTTTACTTGTCACTTTCAAAAGAAGTATTTTTGGCAGGGTGTCAAATGTCTGCCATGCCAGATCTGTTGGTAAAATATTTCTTTTAGCAGGTGGCACGTAGCAGATGCTGTGCTCGAGGAAGAGGATGCTGAGGTGCTGCTCCACTTTAGTACAGAGGCTGTGCTGGGGTGTGATTCTACAGCACCCACCACTCCACCATATAGCTTTTCTGAAAAGGCAACGCTTGAATTTTTGCTTGAGCCTGTAAATGGAAATCAGTGGCTTTTCCCAGAGGCAAACACATGCAGCATTCAGCTAAATCTGCTGCTGCATATGGACGTCAACCAGTACTAATCAAACTCTGGTGTCACATAATGCTTACATTTAGTCTAGCATGACTGTAGCATCAAAGGACATGTGGTTGCTACATCACAATAAAATGGTTACTGTTTCAGTCACTCTGAATAGTCTTCTTCATAGTGAATCAGGTGGGTTTTTTTGTTTTTTTTTTGCTTTTTCTTTTATCTCTGTGGTACACCAAAACACTTTACATATATGCTCACTGGTAACCAAATTACTGTCATTATACCAGACAGAAAACAATTCCACTTGTATCCGCTGTACGTTGGAGCCTTAAAACTTATTCTCAAGCAGCAAAACTCCCTTCTTCACAAATCTTTACCCAGCCCAGAGATATATAGCCCAGAGTACCAATTATGAATCACACTATTATCATCATTTTATGCTTTTTTTCGTTTTTATTGTATTTATTTATTTATTTATTATCTAAAGTGGGTACTCGTCTAGCACATTATTCATCAAGGGCTGTCTAAATTATTGAAATGAAAAAAAAAAAAAAAATGCCAGCAGCACATTATTCCACAAATGGAATGCAGATAATAAATGACTTATGTAAAAACAAATGTCTTTGTGAAATGATCAAGTGGTTTTACAGTCTATTACATTTTCTATCAGGACAATTAGCGTGAAACCTAAACAAAGGCTCTTTTGACAGCCTAAGATGGCAAAGTAAAAGAAAAATATGGAAAGCAGAAATGAAAACGAAATATATCTCCTCTAGGGAGACTAAGCTGTTACATCACCGCTTACATTGTAACTGGGACAGTGATTCCAGATGTTGCTTCAGCGATTTTACCTCAGTCACAGAATGTCTCAGAGAAAGTTCAAGCAACTGAGCATTAGCACACAGCTGACAGTTACTGATGGAGGGAAAAAACAACACACACAGCTGAAAATCACATAATCACAGGTAAGTTTATGAAATCAGAAAGATGTTTGTCCATATAGTGTATTTCAGTGTACTGCTGAACCGCTGAACCTGCTCACGGCTGAGTTCATCAGCCAAACTGTCACGGGCAAAAAAAGATTTGGGTGTTTCTGCTTTATTTTGATAGTGACAGTAGAAACAGACAGGAAAGGCAGGGGAGAGAGAGGATGACATGCAGCAAAGGGCCCAGGTTTCCGATCCAACCCAGGACACCGTGGTCAGGACTCAGCCTTAACAAGCGGTACGTGCTCTACCAAGTGAGCTTCCACTGGTTTCTCAGCACAGTCCTTTTTTAACATAGCATGAAGAGAGAAGTGCCATGTGAAAGAAGAGACCTTGAGGACAGGCTCCAAGCATGTCATGCTAGCAAGTCATCAGGGGTAGCATTGTTTGCTCCAAAATAAAATATCATTTATACGGCCTATTTTAGAAACATGCTTGTCTTGAGTAGAACAAGGACAGTTTTTGTGCCTCTTTATTCTATGCTGTCCTTAACAATATGCTGAGTAAATTAGTAAGTCTAACTAAGAGTGGTCCCTTTCAGAGGCTTAGATTATCGATACATTCACCTGTAAAAGGTAATTTAATGTTGTTGGTGGTTCAGGTAGTGCCATATCTAACAACTCATAGACTACATTTACATGCACACCATATTCCGGTTAATATTCCGGCTAAGGTAACTGCGCTGTGGCAACTGGAATATTCCGTTTACATGTTACTTGGCATATTCCCGTGTTTCGGTGTATTCCAGCCGCGGGGGGCAGCAGTACGCGTATAGGCGTCTGATCTGCCAGAAAAAACAGACGAAGAAGTCTTCTTTGTCTTCTTCTTTTTCTTCTTCTTCTTCTGTCGCTATTTCTGTGTTTTCTCCCATCGATGTACTCCATGATATTTAAGTCTTTGATCAGCTGAAGGCGGACTGAAGTCTCCTGGCTCTTGCTGCTGTTCGCCATGCCGTTTTCCCCGCTTGCAGTAACCATAGCAACAACAGAATTCCTTGCGAGTCAAGCATGCGCAGTCGTGACTGAATATTCCGGTTCGGGGCATTTTCTGACTAAGGTGTTTACATGCCACAGTATTCCGGTTAGAACAGGCATATGCCAGGGGTCTTATTCGGAATTCTCTCCTACCGGAATATGACCTTAATCGGGTTCAGTGCGTGTTTACATGACGCGTGCGCAACCGGAATGTTGCGAATATTCTGAGTAATACCGGAATATGGTGTGCATGTAAACATACTCATACACTGTGTGGGCAATTTAGATCCCCCAATGCATCATTATTGACAAGGTTTGACAAATTATGTATCTCAGAAACTGTGTAATGCCTATAATGCCTGTCAGATTGCTTTATCTATTTAATGTGATATAAACAATTATAGCCCTAATGGTGCACTTGTCAATTTGGTTCTTATTTAGCAGCCTGAGTAAGTGAATTAAAGGGAGAGTGACTTGAAATAATTCTACGTGCATGCTATGCCATGCAGATTAAAAAAATAAATTAATTTTAAAAAATAAATAAATAAACATGTTCTGGCCACTGTCCCTACAAGGAAAATGAATTGTGTGTTAAATGCATGCCTGCATCAAAAAACATAGACTTACTGCACCTTACTGAGTGTCTTCCTGTTTAACATGCAATACCCATATCAGAATTCAAATTCAGAATTCCTGAAACAAGTGGATTTGCATCAGGAAAACAAAAACAAAAAAACTTTGACCACACTGACAGATTCACTGAAAAAAAATAGATTTATTGATTTTAGGACTCTTCATTTAAAAATATCCACATATACTCCGCTCAAGTCAGAGAAAAGCTGCCCACGGGTCCCCAGTTCAGATACTATAGGTTTCCCCTATTTGCCTACAATGATTTCTGTTGACAAATAGCTTTCCTTAACAGCAGCTACTGAGTGAGCTCTCTTCCAGAAAAAGTTGTACTCACTAACATGACATTTTTTCCCCCTCTCTCATCTCTTTGTTGTCCTTTGGGTTAAAGCAATCATGGTTGGTAAACATATATACGCTGCGTTCAGTTTGCTGACATCATCTTATATGACTTATGGGTTTTTCAATTCCAGATTTTTAATATATAGTTTTCTTGTTCTATAGTTGTCATGTGTAGCTGCGGAGCTGCTGCAGCCTGCTGCAGGTTTAAATCACTTACTGTCATTATTTTTTATTTTTTGGCTATGTGTGTAAATTTGCTTCTTCTATTTCATTACTGTTGCTTTTTCTCACTCTGTATCTCTTCCTTAATCTGCCATCTACTTCCAAAGTCTGTTCTGCTCTACAGGCCAAAAAATAGAAATTAAAAAATTTTGACGGAACAAAACTAATAGGAGCAAGACAGGCTTTGTGGCTTCATGTCACAAGCAGCAGAGACAAAGTTGTTTTTACTGTGACTGGACCTTGTTCTCTCTCTTAAAGAAGCTTTGCAATTATGTCTCATATCTCAGACCAACCCTCTCCCTCATACATACAGTCACACAGCCACGCTCAAATTTGCTTAGATCACCTTTCTTTCCCATTCTGACATTCAGTTAGGAGTTCAGGAGATTGTCTTGACCAGGACCACACCCCTAAATGCATTGAAGCAGCTGCCATGTGATTGGTTGATTAGATAATTGCATTACCGAGAAATTAAACAGGTGTTCCTAATAATCCTTTAGGTCAGTGTATAATTGTATACAGTATAAGAGTTTGAGTATAAAATTAAATAGCTGGACAATGTAGATTTGTACCAAATTTATGTTACTGTGTACAGTTCAATATGAGTGGCAATTTTATAGTGTACAAAAACAATTGATAGATAGATAGATAACTAGCTAGATAGATATTTTATTGTTTGTTTTTTTGTATAAAACACTCTTCCAGTACGATGATGCCATGACTCTGGAGGTGGTGGAGTGATTCAGCACACAGCTCTGAAATATGGCAAGAGGGAACCAGTAGGCACGCAGCTTTAAATGGATGGACATTTAAACTCAGCGGGTTAACTGAAAATGATGTAGCAGGGTGAGGAGTGCAATCTGTCTTTCCAAAAACCTCCCAGGTATCTCCTGATAAACACACATGCAGACACACACACACTCACACATTCACAGGGCTGGGAAATAAAACTTCAAATCAATGTCACAATAAATTCAAAAACACCTCTATAAATTGAGGGTGAGTTTAAGCATTTTTTTTTAAATACACTTCCATTCATCTACCGTTACACCAAACAACAAAGGCCTGCAGGCTGGTCTGGGAGATGTTTTAAATAACCTATGCAAATCTTTTAAAGCTGTTTTTTTTCCAATGATGGATTGCATATCTTACCTTTATGAAATAATATGAATTAAATATTATTTAAGGAAATCATTCATGGAAAACACACAGATATTAACATATTCCACAATGCAAATTTTAAAAATGCAAAACTTAAAATACTGATCAGATTTTGAATAATTGTAAAAATGTTCCACTGATTTTAATCTGAATTTTGTCACATTAATCTGTGTTCTTTCTTAAAATTCTCAGTTAACCGCTCAGCTGCTCACACACACACACACACACACACGCACACACACGCACACGCACACGCACACGCACACGCACGCACACACACACACACACACACACACACACA
>OMLB01019237.1:0-14087 GCA_900302555.1 Myripristis jacobus
GTGCACTCTGTCCTCTCATCACATGCAACAATATTCTGCTTTCTAAAACACAGCTTCAAATTCAAATGAAGCACTGTTCATTTTTACCTTTACCACAGCACTTCCATTTACTTAAAATTTCAGCAAAGCAGCAATACCTCTCCTTGTGCAGAGTGTGTTAGTAATCTTTCCATCACAGCTGAACGTTCAGTTGGTTTGAGGCTGGATGCATAGATTAATGATAAAGGCAGAGTCCAAAATAGAGCGGTAATATAAAATACGAGTTGCAGAAGAGGGGCGTGCATTCCTTTTCCCCCCGCTGCCGGTCGACGTTGCCATAGCAGTTATAGGTTTCTGAAAGGCTGTGCGGAGCAGCAGAACTGGGGTAATATGAATGTGAAAAAGGCACATCAAACAGTGAACTCTGCATAGCAAGACTTGACAGCCGCATTCACACAGATCTGCAACTTACAGGGCAACCCGTGGTTACATTTTCAAAGCACTGTATCCTCTGAGCTCTGGCCTATTTTAGCAATGTAACATGAGGAATCCCGTTACAGCGACTTTGCACGATTGTGTGGAGAAATCCCACCGAATAAAACGAGTGACCTGAAAAGTCAGCGCTTTCCGACCATCAGCACTGTAGATTTACGTACTATTAAAGGAGCTGTAATTGTTGCAAATGTAAAGAAACGTTCATAAAGCCTAATCCGGGCAGGCCGGGACATGCTCGCCTGCTGTTAGTGGGACACAGGCTCGTTTGGGGCTGAGGTGGTGCTATTGATGTCCAATGGGTCTGCTCATCTGTGAAATGGTAACCAGGAGTTGAGGCTAAGGGAAGCTGGCAGGAGTAAATGTTGCCATCACTCATCCTCCCATCTTTCATCCAGCCGTCCCACTGCCATCTTAGACTCATTCACTGCCTCACCCTCAGGCCAAGCCCATCATGTGATGTGCGGTACAACCGGCCCAGAAACAGGGCCATCCAGGCGGCCCCTTAGTGGAGACCTACATTAGCAAACAAAGACCACTCCTTAGCCTCCTATACAGTACGCGCTGTCTCGGACAAATCACATATGTGCCGTCACACACATCTGCACCGCTTTACAGGACCATCCCCTTGTTTGTTGACTTCCTTCAAGAACTCACTGAATGAATTAGCAGACAGAATCTAATAAAAGTCCGTAATAACACCATTATTACACGAGACCTCTCTGCCTTTTCCTCGAGCCGCCTCACCGTTTCAACCATATATTTGTCTTGTTATAAAATACATTTGTCAGTGATGTGTAATTTTCTGAAAAGCCCCCGAAGCCACCCTACCGTTGCAAAATTCAGCTGGCTCGCTCACAAGAGTAACTTGGGTTGTTTGGATAAGGCTATGAGAACCAATACTTAGGGGGGGGGCGTTTATTATCCCACAGCTAGATTTCACCCGCTTTACAACCCTGCAGCGGCTGTAACCTTCACGGAGAAGCCGGGTTGCATCTAATGAAAAATAAATCAATCAATAAATGACTAAAAACGATTAGTCTAACCTTACAAAAAAAGAACAAATGTCAGCTATTTAACGTCTGTCCTCTGTCTTGATACCAGCTTCCATAAACAGTTAATATGCAATCAGACCAATTTAAGTGAAATATATATTTGTTTCCAATACTATTTCCACATCTACAGCCCCTCTGTCAGTGTTTAATATGATTGTAAGCTAATGAAAGAACTTTTAAAAACAGATCTTTTTCTTTCTTTCTTTGATAAAGTTGATAAAAATGTTCTGCATGAGGATAAAGGCAAAGAAAATGAGAGGCTGGTAGGGATCCATCTGTACATTCAGCCTGACCGAGCTTTAAGGAACATCACATACTCCATCAAAATATTCCAAAAACAGCTGAACCGGGCCTCATCTAATACATCCTGTCTTTTCACTTAGATAAGATTAACCATTAAGCGCTAATGCATAACTAGGCTGATTCTAATATTTTATTCATGCAAAAAGGCCTGTAAAATATTTGCAATGTGAATTATAGTCCTGCAGCCCAAACACTGTTATAAAACAGAAAATCACCAAAATAATCCAAATATTTTATAACAAATCGTGCTCTTTTATCCCTGTTGGTGATGCGATGATAATATAGAGAACAGATACCGCCTTTCTGAAGTGAACATGACACGGATAGTACAATGTGTTGACTGCAATTAGGCAAAATATTCCAGTGACACTGCAGGAGAGAGTCTCGACAACATATAGTTTGATTTAACAAATTATTCGGTGACACCGCCTGGCCTAATGGCTTCACACTGTTTATTCAGAGCGGCGGGCAGTCGGCTAATTTGTCTTGTGTGAGCTGAGCTGCGACTAACGGTGGACACAAGTGACACAGTGAACGACCAGAGAGGCTGGTGTGAGCGGTGAACACGATAAACAAGCATTGCCGGCCCCGTGTTGACACTCCCACAGTAAAAGTGCCATAGATTTTTATCAGTCGCCTCCCATGAGAAAATACTGAATTATTCCAAGTTGAGACAGATTTATGAAAAGGTGAGTCACTGGTGACAGGTGTGTTAACCATACTAATTATAGTTACATGTCGATCCTGCCTGGCTGGAGGGTAACCGCTATTTTTGCGTAGCCAGACACCTACAGAAGAAACGCTTTGATAAATGATCTAAATTAATGCGCCAGTGCGTTTTGAGCTCCTTCTCCTTTGCTGTGACCTTGCTGTGGTGGAGAGAGGAGAGGCCTGTGTGTGTGTGTGTGTGTGTGTGTGTCTCAGGGATCCTGTGAGATACTGTGCACCGGTGGGGGTGTATTTCCCCTCCCCTGGCAGTTTCTAACGTGTTGGGCGAGCTCCAGGTGACAGTCCAGACGACAGCGGCAAACAGGTTCTCTTAGGTTTGAGGTTGAGGCGTGTCGGTGAAAACAAAACCCTGAAAACACCGCTGTTTAAAAGGAATCCCACAACACTGAGCATGCCAGAGCAACAGGGAGTTGCTGAAAAATGTGGCTATCACCAACACCTGAGAGCAAAACACAACAGGAGGCTGTCAGGGCGATGAGGTAGACGCAGTGGAGGCCTTGTGTGCCACCTGGCATGACGAGCCCTAGGTAACTAAAGTAAGCAAGGTTTTGAGATTTGCATTTTGACCATATGCTGGCAAAAGAAAGGCCTGGAAGAAAACTGCTTGTTGTGGTTGGTGTTTGAAATTGCAGAATTATAAATTACCCACAAAAACAACACCTCTCAGAACTGATTATGCAACGTAACCATCTGAACCTTTAGTTTTCCCTGTGAGACAGTCTTGCTCGCATCAGCTGGCTTGCCACTAACAGCATGTCACTAGTTTAACCCCTTGAACTCTGATTTTCTCCCTCGGTTAGGAAAAGCATGTTTTTTTTCCCCATATTGTACGCGGATTTCATTTGCATATTATGTATCTGCTGGTTGCAACACGCCGCTGAAGCAACATCACACCTCTGAAATATTCAAATCCAAGATGCCATTGTTTTATGGCTGCACCAATACATTGCATAGAGAATATTGAAATGCAAAATCATTCAATACACATTTCCCTGTAATTTAGCAGGACGTGTGTGGTGTCTTTGGAAACCTTGAGTTCTCCACTAGACTTTTAAATAAAGTTCTGTGGGTTTGCACAAAGCTCGGCCACATAACTTGCATTTGTAATAATGAACCCACCAAAGGGGGCGGCAGAGGAAGAAGTTGTGAACTTTATAATTTCAGCTGCAATACACACACACACACACACACACACACACACATATATATATATTATTGTGTTTTTTTTTTCACCACATATCTTAGTTGCAGCATCATCAATCTACCAGAACAGCTCATCTGTGCAATATCCATTCAATCTAAGAATGCCGACTGAGTATTTTGGCTTTTCAAATTAGCTAAATACCATTCAAATCTTCCAACAGAGACCTTGTTGTGCTTCACGCTCACATGTATCCACCTCATCTGAGGTTGTTTTTCAGGACATGAGCACATACAAGGGGCTCCATTCTCCTCAGACTGATGCAGCTGTGATTGATGCATCTGCTAATCTGCTAACATTATCTGGTGAACGCAACCTTGTCCACAGGGGCCGAGCTGGCTCTGTTATACAGCTTTTATAGGCACAGAGCACAGAGGTGGATTCAGTAACCAGAGCACATGACAGTGGCAAGATCTGACAACAGTAATTGGGTCCGGACCAATCAGGCTGCTATCTGGTCAGGAAATACGGAGGCAAAAAAACAGTGGCTGCATCACTAAATAATGACGAGAAAACAGTAAGTTCAAAGCATCTCAAACATGACAATAATATGGATGCATCACATTGTGCACTCTTGCTTTATCGATAGGAAGCCCTTTTACATTACATGCAATACAAAATACACTTACATAGGAACACTGTGAGGAATACAGGTCATAAATATGCTGATTTGTATAAGCAACTGGCCCCGGAGAGCAGGGAGACTGAATGATGGAGCTGATGTGAGAGGCAGTTCAGTGTCTGCGGTCGTTTCCATGACTGGTCCCTCAGTCCGCCCACACAGTGAGAACCTGTTCAGCCGGCTGAGGGATACAACAGAAAACCACAAGGAGCCAAAACACTTCATATATTACAAATCTCTAACTCTGCGCTCCTCATTATCGGGCTGCTCACCTGAGTGATGGCTGCTGCAGCCGTGCTGGGTGGTCGCGCTTGACACAGACTGCTACAGATGGCAGATTCATGGAGGCCCAGACATTACTGAATCTTCACTCGCATAAAACACTGACCTATTTACTGGGCGACTGACAGGCAGGCAAGCAGTCGGGGAGTGCGCTGCCCCTGAAACAAGCATCTCCTATTCCTGCAGCACAGATAGCCCAGGCTCTCAAATGTAAAAAAAAAAAAAAAAAAAAGAAAGAAAGAAAGACAGAAATCCAAGCCTTTCGCCTATTTACCTGATCTGGACCTTAGACAAGATATTCTTATGAGGCTGAGTCTGACCAGGGGAAAAAACAAAACAAAAACGGGATTATTGCGTGAGTGACTCCTCTGTCATTCACAAATCAATAGCATGTTGGTTTCTCATTTCACTGCTGATCTGAATTCACAGCAGTGTGTAAAACAATACACAAATGCCCACTTAAGGCTACTAGCTGTGAAAACGGGCGGAAAAGTAGAACCACCGGCGTAAGAAATTGATCCTCTGTGCTTTATATGTTAGTACGCCAGAAATTACCCTCCCTCATTTTGCTTAGCTGGGACATTTTGACAGAAATAGGAAAGCACACTTGTCTAAAAAACACACACACACACACACACACACAGAATAACCACAAACACATCAACTCCAGCTGCCACAGCATTGCCCACCCAACCCAGATATTACTGGGGATGTTTTCACATTTCTCTTCCATAAAATATTAATCTATCCATGAAGAGCAGGCATTTTCCCTGCTCTTTCAAACATTAATGCTGAATTTGAATGGCTAACACAGGAAGAGGCTCTAATCTTGAGCCCATGGCGGCCCAGTAATGGCCCCCGCAGTGGGGGGAGGGCTCTATAAGCCCGGCTCTCCGCGCCCCTGATTAGGACAGGCTCTCTGTTTGACTCGGCTTTCTGTTTTGGCCGTGTTTCTTTGAAGGATGCTGATTACTTGGATGGGACAGACAGCTAGAGGACATTCAGAGGATGAAGGAGGAAGGGGCATTCTTGAGTGCCACGCTTCTCCATGGTTATCTCTTTTCCCTCAGTGCCATGGATACTTTTACCTGCCAGTGTGGAATCTGCTGTCAATGCATCATACATTGAAAACAGGTTGGAGGCAATCAATTATTCACAGACAGGACTGGGAAGTCCTTTGCTGTTGGATGTTTGCAGCGACTCCTGCGAGAGCAGATAAATTATATTACCATCCTGGTCACAGCTGACCCTCTTATTACACACTATTCCACTTGAATTCACACACACACACACACACGTGCACCTGCAATCAAGCGCAAACAAACCCTGAACAAGTCTGTAAAACACAGACAGCAGACAATGCACCCAGACATAGAGCGCTACGGTCGACAATCCACAGCCCAGATCCCAGCAGATGTCAACACATTGCTCACCTCCCACATGACTGGCCTCTCAAGGTCATCGCTAAAACAAAAAGTCACAAACAAAGTCACAATGTAGATGCCAAGCAATGAAAAGATTATTGGAGTCAGTTGTGGGTTGGGGAGTGGGGCCAGGTTGTGGTTGAACTGGGTTAAAAAAAGGCTCTCAGAGAGGGACACAAGAAGTTAGCGGTCATGAGATGGAAAGCTCATATGGTCGGACATACCGTACCACAGCATCTTCAAGGAAATCCGATCTGATCAAACCATGTTAACTGCTGAGATGCTAACAATTAATGTTAAAGGACAATACCAGCATTTTTGACTTGGAGTACAGTATTATTTTCTGTTTCACAAGTGCTGATAATGATAACCTCTGACTGCTCCTTGGTCATTTCAAGATTGAGACATTTTATAGCTGTTTTGTGAAGACTCATAATGAATTAATAATTAACCGAATAATGACACACAAATGCACTGCTTGATTCCCATACAGCAGATTAGCACTGATCACAGCCAACAACTGATTATTATGGAAGTACGTGTCCACACAGCCTGGAATTTCCCCAAGAAACACCAAATGGAGCAGGCAGATACACAAAACAATTGACTTCATGTGATTTGATTCCTGTGCTCCCGAAATTTTCTGACATTTCTGACAGCTATTGTCTGCGGGGACTCCACCTCTTTTGGTTTGATTCCCCTCCTCCTCCAAAATTCAGTGGCTCTGCTTTGCATACAGCTGCTAACGTCGGGTTCATGAATGAGGCACCTTCAACAGAAAACCCGTGGACGCAGCTTGGAACAGGTGGCAGGTGGGACGTGTGTGTGTGTGTGTGTGTGTGTCTGTGTGTGTGTGTGAGTTTGTATTCATAACTTAATGACAGCTTGTTAACACAGTCCGAATGCTGTTGAGTTCATTCCAGGAGGACCTTTCTCAACTCTTGTGCCAGAGGCTCAGTGCCGTACAGTAGCGCATATTTCATATCTCAGAGGTTCAAGCTTCCTTTTGACTCAACTGGTAAATTAGATTTTAGCTTACCAATATACACTACAATAATGGAAACTCTTAAAAAAAAATCATCTTCTGTACATATAAATGATAAGAATGAACATGGCCTGTGCACATTGATGATGCCTGACCGGGAGCTTCATATCTGCCACGTGACACGTTCATGAATATTGATTAAATTGTGTGTGACCTTTCACAAAAAGCTCCTCCCTTTCATCATTTGCCTCGTTGCAGCGGACCTGCATCTTGAATTACGGAGCAAAAAACATCCAAAATAAAAGTCCTCCTTGCAGCTGCTATTTTTAGCTGATAAATACCCCTCGGGTGAAGCATCATGAAAATGCTGACGATGGATATCATTTATAATCATGTTAGTATACGAGGCTTATGCCCCTTCATAATATGCCAAATAGAGCATGATTACACAACTTGAAAGGCCAACCTAAATAAATGCAATTCATCTTACCATGTAAATATATCATCCTGCTGTAACCCTAATGTATTTGAAAGATTGCTCCTATCAAATACACAATATAGTACCCGTCAGGAGCGTTAACAGTGTGTAAATTATATTTTGTCTGCCACAGAAATTGGAAAGAATTCTATCTATTGCTTTATCTTTCCATCCCTCAGTTCAAACCATGTTCATGACGTCTTCCAATGTTATTTTACAACACAGCAGAGCATAGAAACATCTAATCTAATCAAAGTAAACAGTGATCTATTATTAGCCACCGACTGGTTCACTGTATCGGATCTTGTTTCACTCCTTCTGGGTAATACAGGTGATCATGACATTTCTATAGCTGGGCAATAGTGTTCTTTTATGTATTCATATTTACTGACCTCTTTTATACCCCCATTTATTGGTTTTGGTAAACATAGTTTTGCTTGTTCAAAGTTTAATGCTGGCAAACCCCAAGGTTCAGTTTTGGACTTTCACTTTATGGGCATATTACTTGTAGCTGTTCCTCTGTGATACACTAATCTGCATGGCAATGGAACAGGTCACATCACACAGCTTAAAAAAACCCTGATTGCCATATTATGGATATGAAAGGATGAAAGGATGAATAACTTCCTACTGCTCACCAATGCTTACGAGTTGAAATGTTCACTTTTTTGACAGTGAGGGTCGTAGAAATCATCCACTCAGATCCCTGACTGATCTCTACCCAAATCCATGATTTCAAAATCTTGGTTTGTTTCATAATCCAGACCTGCAGTTCGTGTAGTCATCATTTAGTATGGATTAGACTATTACTATTAATTCTTATAGAGACAAGAGGCCCAGTCTTGGTCTCACTTCACCAGCTCCCAGAGTTGCCACGGAGTCACAGAACATCATCACAGCCTGTCCTAGATGACACAGCGCTACTTTTCAAAATGCAGAGTATTAAACAACCTCACTCAGACCCTCGGCTTACAGGATGTGGGACATCATTCCCCATATTCAAAACAGTTGAGAAACAAAAACAGGACAAAAACAGACACACACAGATCCGTTCGGTTACCATGCATTTCACCATGAGTCCCATTTCACCTGGCATCATCCTCTCCTGATCTCGCTGCTCAGGAGGCCTCAGAGCTCCGCCTGACATTTAATATTTAGTTATTTATTATTTTTAATATTTCTGTTGGGCCTGCGGTGTGACTGTGGAGCTCTCTCATATCTGCCCATGCAGGTGTGTCCACTGACAGACACGGACGCACACCCATACACATACACACACACACTATTTCTTTGGTGCGATATGTGCACATTTAATTTTTGATACTCTTGAAAGTGTGACTTTTTATAACCTTACCTAATCTGGGAAAAAAGAATAGCAATAAAATAAGTGCTTGAAACCAAATACTTTCCCATAACAACTGAAAAGCAGCATGTATTGTGCCTGAAATACTAGAATAAGGAGCTGTAATGTTGCATTACGCTGCACTGTAATGCAGGCCAACTGTAATCTCTATGACCAGAGGATTTCTGACCGGCCTCCATTTGATTCTGGTGACCTCACCCCTGTCACACACATGTGGCTTGCATAGTGAGTTAGCAAAGACTTAAACAACACCATGAGATTAATGTGTGAGTCGGCGAGTGGATCATCAGAGGCGGCGTGTTGCACAGCACATACGGGAGTTCCACCTCCTTGCAGCTGAAAGGAGAAATGAAACTGAATCCTTCTCGGTTTCTTTGGAGGCAAAGCATCTGCGCGCTGTTGGTAAATACTCAGAAAGCCTTCGGTACAAAGGTGCTACCTATTTGTGACACATCTGTCATTACAAAGCTTAATTCACATGGTGTTAACTACACACGCTCCACAAATTTGCATCAGAAAGCTGAAAGCATCAGAATCTTGTTTTTTTTTTTTCGTAAGTAATTCAAATGAATGTTTTTGGCAAACAGCTAGACATTTTTTCTAATTATAAGCCATTTCCCTTTGAAAAATCTTAGTCAAATACAGTTCATTTTATCTTGAGCCCGACTGGTTTTGATAGCTGAGAACGGACCCCAGCTGAAATTGAGTTCTCCCAAGGATGGATTACAGACTGAGCCAGTGGGGCCGCTGCCAAGGGGCCTCTGACTGCTGGGGGCCTCCGGGGGCCTCAGACCACAAGGCCCAGAGACAATAGCAAAATGGATACAAACGGACAGATAGCAGTTGAATATGTGCTGATGAATGCAGCCACAACATGAAATAAATGAAGCTCTGCCCCTGGCCCCTCAGACCCTGCCAAGATAAAATGAACATTTCTAAGAATATGGGCCAATTAATGAATAATATTACAACGCTGAACTGTAGATGGAGGTTACTATTGTGGCATGCTGTGCTGTTCCCATTTTTATTTTTTTTGAATGGGTATGTTGTAACATTCGCATAACATTTGCAGTTCATATTGGTCCAGGTTTGCTTTATCTGGGTGGGGGTGGGGGTTTAGCACACACACTTGGATTATATGTGAAGGAAATACAGTGCCTACCAAATATAGCAGCAAACAACTAAAGAAAAAAAAAAAAAAGGTCAAATGTGTTGCTATGAATAAACGAACAAGTAACTCATAGGAGAAAAGATGAAACAAGAATGCATTCAGCGGAGAACAGACACACTCCAAGGTCACAGCTGGAAGTCACTGCCCTGCTTGTGTTAAGCCACGCCCCCTTTCAGCAATTCTCTTGTCATAGGACACGCCCCTTTCTGCCGATCAGTGTGAAAAGTTGGCCCACTGCCATGGCCAAAAAAGTTGCTCAGTTCTTTGCAGGACCGTGACTGAGCTTCCCACCAGGTTTCGTGCACATGAGTCCAGTTTTTTTTTTGGGAGTCATCCTGCTGCCAGGTGGATGATCAAACAGAGGGACATCATGTCACCCCTGCTGGAGGTTGATCATCTGCGAGTCTTTTTCTTTTCCCCCACTGCATCACACTCTAAGATGGCCTGGGGCATTCCACCATCTTTATTATTTTCTTCATCAGGCACAAGCGGAAGTCATGAGACCGCTCTTGACCCCGTGAGAACCCGACAGCATTCATCCCTCTGAAACTACCTGAAAACTCTTCCTCCTCTGCGACATTTCATCCTCAGCAAAATATGCCGTTCTGACCCCCCCCCGTAACTAATCTGTAACTTGCACTTGATGCATCAGAACCAGGGAGAATCTTTGTAGGAGCTTTGTATACTTTCCACACACAAACTCACAGAGAAACACTGCTAAATACACACACACGTGCACACACAAACACACACACACACACAGACAAGCAACCCTATTCTAAGTAGCAACAGACATCAAGTAGGGAGATTACAGAGGGAGTTGTGTCAATGTGTCAGTGTGTGAGTGTTTCCTCTCTCTCTCCATCCACCTCGCTCTCTCTCTTGCTCCCCCCTCCCCTGTCTGAGACAAAATGGCCAGATGGCTTCCAATCCTACATGCTAATCCACACAACACACAGTAGCTCTGACACACCTATCACTAGACTGGTGCTACACGCTAGACGGCTAGGTCTCCAAACACACACGCACGCTTGCTCGCATGCGCACACACACACTTTCACAGACTCACACACACAGCGCACACGAGGCCGGTAGACGTTTACAAGCATTAGCCAGATGGAGGCCTACTTGTATGCGTTGTGTGTCCTACGATCATATTTCAGACAGCCCAGTTGACAGGCCACAGGCCAAGAGAAGCTTCTGTATCTGCTGCTTTTGTTAGCCGGGCTGAGGTAAGAGAAGCCCTGTGTGTTGGGTTACACTGACCCACAGAAAGCATGGGGAAGCCCAAAACCACATGCTTAAAGACCACTAACAAAATAAAAAATATGCATCACACTGTTGGAGTCTAATAAATTAAACACTGCTTTCTGATGTTTCACCAAGGAAGCATGAACGGTTCTTTTGCTGGAAATGGGATGGGGACTATTGATCTAAGAGGAGACGCTTCATATCAGCCTATTCTTCATTTTGGACACACAGGTTGCAAGTTGTTTTATGTATTAATGGCGCCGTTAACTGTCACAGTTGCTTAATTACAAGAGGTAAAGTGTCCCATGTGGCCTGCTACACAACATATCAACAAAACCTCGCAACAGCTACAGTCCAGACCTATTCAAGAAAATATTCAGACAAATAAATAACATGTATAATTTTGTCCATATTCTGCTGCTTCTATATTGTCTTCTCTTCTCTCAATGCTGCTTTGATAAAATATTTTCTCTCACTTTCCCTCTTTTGCATCCTGCTGCGTGACGATTCTGTCTTACGCTGGATGCTTGTTGAAATTATGTAATGCTAACTGCCAGACTAATACTAATAAAAATGATAATAAGAGCAGATTTGGTTACACCAGTGAGACACAAGAGTCCATTGTGAGAACATTTGCATGCCAAGCCTAGGTTACAGCTTGGTAATATTCAAAGCTCCTCTGTGTGCTAAAGACATTTTCACCGCAGTTAATTTCTAACATTCCCTGCCCTGTGACCTTGAGCTCTTAAATAACCCCAACTGTCATAACCGCTAAGTTTGAAACCGACACACTGAGCTTTGTTTATACCTGTACACAATCCACGTTTGCATGGTAAACAGCGTGCTGGGGGGGCGTGGAGCTCTCTCTCCTTTTATGTTTAGCGTTTGAGAACCGGTGTATATGAGACCAGTCATTCATTTAACCACCAGCTCCTTCTGCCTGTGTGCTTTTTCTACCGCACATATGAACATTTCCAGGAGGTTCTCTTAGCCTCCACAGGGACCACGGCCTGTGCATACTCATAACCCAAGGTGTGTGGCCTTACACAGACCCGTACTGACATGCAAAATGTAGAGGCGTTAATCGTCCATTTGCCTGTGAGAGGTCCGCTGTCTGCCTGTGTAGATAAAGGTGTGATGAATATGTAATGCCTGTGGCCTGTGGAGCAAAGCGTCCCAGACCCGGGACGTAGATCAATTATCCGGGGAGGGCGGTTTCTCCGGCTCTGATCAGTCAGATGGGACAGTGGGCTGTATAAATGCCACACACTTCCAGTCTAATGGTGTATCGCAGCATCTATCTTCTCATAGTCACATTTTATTGGCTTGCGAACGGCTTTGTGTCTTTCCTGCCAACCCCTGTTTACAATGTATTGGGACTGTGGTCCACTGCTAAATCTTACACAACAATGTATCACAGTGCAGCTTCAGGTAAAGCAACAAATTATGTCGCAAACTAAAAAAAAAAAAAGGACAGGGAGGGGCCATATGGATAATACATGTTTTCAGTTCCTATTCCTTTCTATGCAAAAAGTATGGAGTGCACCAACCATGGGATAAATAAAGAATAATATAAGAATGGAGGAGAATTATGGTGTGGGATGTTAGGACAGATCATTGGCGAATGGATGGGCTTGTATCACATCTATATCAATATAGCAGGCCAATGCACACAGGGAGTAGCACCTCCAGTATCCCCTCCCCCAACTCCCTTCCTCCATCCTCTCACCCTCCCTCGGCTATCTCTGAGATGACTCCCTAGCATCCCTCGTTCACACGACAGCAAGACAACAGGTCCTCCCATCAGGCCCTGCTTCTCACAAACAGGAGGATGACTGTGCTTCCTGGAGAAGGACTCTCTCTCGCTGCCTGTGCATCTGCCCGGCTTTGACACCACAGCCAAAAGGAATGGAGGCAGGGAGACAGGGATGGAAAGGGGGTGCTGATCCTCCCATCCTCCTCCACCGATGGCTGTGGAAGAATCCGAGAGGCAGAATAGCTCAGCTCTCGCAGGACCGGCCCCCACCCCCACTCCGATCCCCAATGAAGTCAGGTGACCAGATGTTGTATATCTCCCTGTCACTACAGCCGCCATGAAGCTGCTACACACATCCATGTTGCAGCCAGGAGACAGAGGCGCATCTCTGCTCTCTCTGAGCAAGCATATATGGAGAGACAGAGTGAAAGGGAGAAGAGGGGGGGAAAAAAAGCTCCTGCTACGTAAAAACCCTCCCTAAAAAGGCCACAAGACAGGCAGCGCAGAGATAACAAAGGAGCATCCTTCAGCATAATAACCATCCATCACTCTTCATCCCAAGCATGTACAGCTCAGATCCATCTGCCAGCCTCGGGTCTATGCACCTAAAATAGCATTGCTTCTTTTTGTTCCAGTGTTGCCACTGCAGCTGCTGCATTTCTACAGAGCTGACACACACACACACATACACAGACACACACACACACACAAGGCCTTTACAAACACCACCATTGATTCTAACACCTCCCATCAATACAGATGCTTTTTGTAAGGCACAAGGAAGAGCATAAAATACAAGGAGGCTGTGATGCAGGGGGGCTGTATGATAACAGAAAACACATCTAGCCCATCCGATGCAGGCATCCGATTTCCCTGTCGCTCTCACAGGCAGACTGCTGATAAAACAGCTGCCGGCTCAGCCTCCTTAGCAGGGCAGAATGCAGAGTGGAAGGAGAGAAAAAAAAGGCTACAAAGCACCCCTACATACACAACCCC
>OMLB01019242.1:7305-20154 GCA_900302555.1 Myripristis jacobus
CCCAGCCCCCAGCCCCCGTACTGGCTGAAAACAATACATCTATGTTCAAATGGAAGGCGATATACCTGGGAAGACGTGCTCATCCTATGATTATATGTAATTGAGTAAAAAAGTCACATAAAAAAGCCGCGATGCAGATATGGTAGGGTGAGTACATTTTAATATCTGCACTGTATCCATTACCAAATGTCAATTTCAAGTCAAGTGTGATATAATTGAATAAAACAGACGTTCTCTTGCCAGAAATATGAAGCACTATAACTAAAGTGTCAGTGAAAATCTATCTGAAACAAGTGAGGGTGACAGAAAAGATATCACTATAAAATGTGGTTTTAGCAGCAAATTAGATCGTGGAGCAACGGATTTCACCATAATTTGCATTTTGCATGTAAGCAGTGTCGAGCCAAAAATACTTGGCGCAACACCACAGCGGGCGGCAGTCTCTGAGGGCTTCGCAGCACCAGCAGAAGAGAGCGAAAATGGGAGAGAAAGACAATGAAAATGAAGAGGGGAGAAAGAGAGAGAGGGAGGGAGAGAGAGAGAGAGAGAGAAAAGAGCATGCTAATAAAAAAGTCCCAACGCAGCAGGGCGATGGCCAGGATGGGGTCTTGTGGGACATTACATTTCACAAGATGCTGGGATCCACATCAACCAGTTAGCAGCGGTTTTACAGCTATGACTCTGTGGTGAAAACCACTTTGTTGCCTAGGATGTAAATCATGTGTTCATACAGAATCATGGGCTCTGACACTGAAAAGATCCTAAACACTACTCTTCTGTTTTTTTTTTTTCCTCACCAGACACTACTTCAAATTTGTAAAATGATGTAAAGAAAAAAAAAGAGTCAGACGGACATCTCATAACTAGGAAAGTCTTGGCACCATGAGGGCTTGTGTTACCTGGAATCAGATGTAGAAAACACAGCCCCTGTACTTACTGTATTTTTTGGCAAACGCTACTTTTCAAGTGATTGCATAGTACTTTAAAGAGCTACTTTTTTGGTCTCATGAGTCATTTCCTCATGAGTTGGATTGCCTTGACTTCAAATGAATATCACAGTTGGTAATGGACACTGCTGTTTTTAATATTACTGGTAAACATTAAGTCAGAGAATTTGAATAATTTGACAACTAAAGGCATGAGCTGGGAATATGAAGGCCTTTATCTAATTTGATTAGCAAATGATAGCACCAACACCTGTGGTTTCATTTGTTAAATGGGTTTGGACAATAGACATAAATCAAGATAGCAAACTTGGAGGTTAATGATATCAAACACCAATAAAGGAAAAGGATCTGGGTTTTGATATTTACAATAACAAAAAATGTTAATTGTTTATCATAAACATCCGCATTACCTGATGCTTTGATGACCGGCAAACGGGGTCAAAGACAACAGCGCATGAAAAAGTATTGAACAAAACTATACATTTTTAAAAAATGATTTGATTTGCAAATTCAACAGCATAAGTCATAGTTAAAGTGCAATTTAGGCTTCTTTTTGAAAGATGCCATTCATGGTATTGAACAAATTGCAGCAGGCAAACAATAAATAAGCTGTTATCTCATTACAATGAAGAATTGTTGTCATGGAAAATGCTGTAGGAAGACTGGAGCAGTGGTGAGCATATCTATAAGAAAGTAAAAAGAAGTGAAAAAGAAGAAGAAGACGCCTTATGCAACAGACACTCTGGTTTCCCACACCCGTTTCTGCCAGCATTGTGAAATCCTGTGCTAATTTGTATCAGGTCAACTCTGGAGAGGAATTTGTTGCCCCTCATTGAATCCACATTATCTTAAGCATATCTCAGCATACACACACACACACACACACACAAACCCACACACACACTCTCAGTGCCAACCCCCGTTGAAAAACCCTATCTCTCAGTGGTGCAGCTGGGGCTCTTGCATATCACACTGGCTGTCTAAGGCGTACCGGGGCTCTGCCATCTTCTTGGCCAACAAGCACAGAGGTGGGTCCCCAAATGAGATACAAACACAAAGACACATGCACACATCATCACACCCCAACTTTCCTTGCCAGCATGCGTGCGTTGAGGATTCTGTACGTGAAGTGGCAGGTTTGGTGTTTTTCCAGTTAAAATCTCATCGTGAAAAGTATTCAGAGTGTGCCACATGTCAGCCCATGCTCACCTCTCTGTGTTTCTTGGAAGACACTCAGACTGGTGTCAAACTTTATGGAACTAGATTGACTCCGATGGGCAGGTTTTGTCAGGCATTTGTTCCTATTCTGGTACACGCAGCCGTGCACCGAGGAAACAGTGTTCTCAAGGACCCGTTGACTTCTCACAATCCAGGAATGACTTCCTCGTAGAAATGCCGTTAAAAAAGAACTCAGGACAATTCAATTAGTGAGGGAAAAAAATTTCCTTTGATTTTGATGTGAAAGGAGAATGGCCACAGCCAAGGTTGGAACAGATTTCTTCACTGTCTGAAAGACCCCTGAGGGCTAAAAATGAATTATGGATACTCTTTTTTCTCTCTCCATAATTTCGGTATTAAAGAGAATGAGTGTTTGAGGCCGCAGCTGAACTGACTGAGGGCCGGTCGCTTAAACTAACTCTGCCTATAAACATCCTGACGCCAGTTAATTGTTGGTTGGTTTGAAGATCAACCCCCCTTCTTCCCTTTCTCTCCCTCGGTCTTCCTTTCTTTCTCTCGCAACACTCTCTCCCTTTTTCAGCCTTTTATTCTCACCCCAATCTAAAATACCGAATGTAACTTTTATAGAGAAAGAGAGAGATAGAGTGGGTGAGGCAGAGAGAGAGAGAGAGACAGAGAGACAGAGAGAGAGAGGCAGAGAGCAAGAGAGATTGCAAGCAGTGGTGGTGTGAGAAGGGGCGTATGGCACCCATTATCTTGTTTATTAAAAGCAAGTTTCTTTCCTTCCCTCCCTCCTCCCCATGCAGCTGACCGCAGATATTTCCAAGGCCCTCGCTCTGCTGTTCTGTGCCTACTTCACAGGCGGCTGGAAGGGTCACAGAAGTTGAAACCAGAGGGTGTCAATCGCCTGTTTCACTTTGTGACCCAAAGGAGGCATCTCAAAGCTTTATGTAATGTACACAACACAAACAAAAATGTCTGCATATGTGCGACGAGTGCGCATGTGTGTGTATGTGCATTCATGTGTGCATTTGTTTGCATGTGGCTGTGCATGTATGTGCAGAGATGATGTTGTACAATATGAGTCAGTTTACAATAACCTGCTGTATATGCACTGATCAGCTAACAAATTCCCACTACACTAGAGGTGTACCTTAATGCTTCTTTCTTTCATTCTGTGTTATTGTTAATATATAATTTGGTTTATTACAATAACTGATTTTTTATTGTTTTTGTAATAAAACTGAATTGCTGAGTGTGTAAACTTCAAAGTTTATCTGTGGAATGTAACCGAACACGACGCTAGTGTCAATGTAAGCAGAGAATGTCAATTTCATTAAAGCTTATTCTGTCATGTAATGTTTAAAAAACATATCACACTGCATCTTAACAAGTTATGCGGTCTCATATTTAGTGTTGAATTCTTGTTTTTCTCAAAACAAATGAACGAATCAGCCAGAGGGATGACATATTCTCACCTGTTTCCAATGCTAATCAATGTGTTTCAAGAACAAGTATATGTTGTTCAATATGTTGAAACAAGGCACAATAAGGCAGATCAGCCAATTAGGATCAAGAAAATGGCACTTGATTGATGAAAGTTCTGGAAACTGGTTCATTAGCATTGGAAACAAGTGGCATTATCTCATCCATCCCGTTGGCAATTTGTTTCACTTGTTTTGAGAAAAACAAAATTTCAAGACTGAATGTTACCAAAAGGTGCAACTGCACCAGCAATATCTTTGGACAGTCAAAATAAAATGTATTCACAAAATGGAATTACCTATGTGCAGCCACTCATGGACCATTTTTTGAAAATGAATGGAAATAAACTGTGGTACAGTAGGCTTAAAGGCAGAATGAGTAGGACTTCCAAAAAAAATAAAAACTGACTGATACAAAAATAATCCCTCTCAATCATCACTTCTGAGCCACTAGAAGTGTGTGCTGGTGTGTGTGTCTGCAGAGACTCTGCCCTCTGCCTGGATTTTCTTGTTTTGCTGATCTCAGGACTCTTTTGGGCGACAGCCTTTGGGCAGCGGCTGTGCAGCTCCCAGCCAAAAAACAGCATGTAGTGCCAGATCGATAGCATGACGTCCAATAGGAAGCTATGAAAATCTCAGACATGGACCGTGGAAAAAAGGAAATCTTGCCAGGCCAAACGCCAAGCAGACAAACCTCGCTCCTCCCCCCGTTGACTTCTCACAATCCAGGAATGACTTCCTCGTAGAAATTCAGCTAAAAAAAGAACTCATAACAATTCAATTAGTGAGGGGGAAAAGTTCCTTTGATTTCGATGTGAAAGGAGAATGGCCACAGCCAAGGTTGGAACAGATAGGAGAGGATGAGGATGAAGAGTGACCTGATGCTGGCTTTTTTTTCTGTTAGACAGGTAGGTACTGGCGGACCACGGACAGAGTGTTTTAAATCCCGCCGCCATCCCAGGAATTAAAAACCCACTGCTGGCAGTGAGCATAGCCAGGGAGGAGGAGCCAGATTTGAATGTTGTGTTTACCAACTTCAACCGAAAAATCCCACTCATTCTGCCTTTAACTTTTAAGCCACCACCAGAGGTAAAAATAGGGCCAGTATAAAGATAATATTTTTGGCTTATACCTACACCAAAGTGGGTGAGGACAGCTCTGTCGCTCCCCAAAAATACACAACTAAGACTAGACACATTACCATGAAACCGATTACCATGAAATGCCCAAACAATTAGCCTGTAAACCAAATAAATTGTTGTTGGTGTCATTTTCAAGGCAAAAAAAAATTACCACCTGCTGCAAAGCAAACTGTGCTGCATGTTTCAGAGCTGCCTCGAATTAAAGCTCATGGCTCTGGCATATCTACTTTTTCTTCTTTGGTCCCACTGATTTTTGCCCAGAGTGACTCATTCATTTAGAGGTGAACTCATGTTATCCAAATGTTGTCTTGCGTAATGAGTAACACCCCACGCACTGTCAGTGGTCTCGCTTTATATTTTTTTCCAAACAGTATCAAGATGCCACATGTTGCCCAGAAGATACAGAGTGGTACTACTGTATATGGATCGAGTCAATTTTACTGCTGGTAAAACTGACTGTAAAACATCTGAGGCAGGGCTGTATCTCCTCCATCTTCTGGGGAGACAAATGTGTTTCAGGCTTGTGTACCAACAGCGAAAATCCATCCCAAAACACATTTCATATGTTTTTCCTTAACAGTGAACAGTTAATGTTATAATTGTCTTCATGTATGACTTCATCTCAAAGCTCCAAGTACGAGAGCAAAGAGGCGCTTATGAATCTGCGCCTTATATTGTGTATAGATGCTGTGCTGACACTGGGTGGACAGTTCCCAGGATGATTTTCCTAAGATGTGGGTCGTATTTTCTGGGGAGAACTGTTAACACTGCATTGAAATAAATAAATAAATAAAAAAAATCTATGAGACAATATCGCCAGCTCCAAAATCATTGCCATTGGAGTAGCTCCAGAAAATCTCTCTTGTAAACATCACAAATTAGAGTCCTGGTATGTCTGGTTTATAGTTTTGGGAGGGAGTTGGTCATGTTTGCATAAACAGACTGAAGTGTCATCAGAAGATCATTAGGATGAAATAATGTCAGACTTCTGTTTCCAAGTGGGATTTTTTCCCCCACTGGATGTTGTTAATACTCCAACATGTTAGAAGGGGTTAAAATACATTATTAGATATGGCAGATCCATGTGATATTGCACACTCCCCTTCAGATATGACATTTCAGCGAATCACCACATTTCAAACAGCCACTGCAGCGTCCCTGTTGTGCTCAGGCGTAGAACATATAAGCATCGCGACGCAGAATATGTTACATATCTACAATCCTGCACACACGCATGATCAAATGTATGAAAATGCACTCATAAGCACGTAGACACTCACAGTGCGACACACAGATGCACACACACATTCACACAAATGCACACCCACCACCGGTCTGTGCTCGCTTTGGTCATTGTGCAGTATTATTATCAAACCGGGGATAAACATCTACACCAGGAACACACCCGTTATTCAATTTGCACCAAGCAAATCTCTAAAGCTGTTCAATTCATCAGGGCCAATTACTGATGCAGTGTGCTGGAGGTTATCTTCACTCGCCACATTCTGCAACTGCACTCACTCAGACATAGACCATCGATTCTGTTATGAATCAGGGTGCTTGCCTGCTGCGCCGCACAATGGCCTCATAGTGCAGCCTGAGACTGGGTGGTCCAAGTATTTGACACTGCCCAGCTTAGTCAGGGACCCCGCTGTGCTGCAAGTGTAAAGGTGTACATGTTGGGTGATGTTTCACAAGGGTCTTGGATCGGGTTGAGATGACCTCATGAAATCCATACCCATTCCAGAGTGGAAAAAACCAATACTGATAAGAGAGCAGTGCCAGTAAGACAAAAGCGATAGCTGAGGTTTGCCGGCGGCCACAGCGCCGGGTCTGCCCTGCTGGGTTCTGTTTGCATGTCCTGCTTCGTGATCCCTTCTAATTGGCCGTCATTACACCCCACATTACCCTATCAGGGCCTGGCTAGAGGGGGAAGCAGACCATGGTGGTGGATGGCATGCTTTGGTAAGTCTGAATTACACAACTCCGGGGCCATGACTAATATTGTTGTAGTCGATAACTGCTAATGTAAGCAATGGAACAGATGCCTACGGTGGAATAACAACAAATATAGTCCGGTTAACCTTCTCGCTAGGCTGCCTTTGACCAGTCAGAGAGGCACAGGCTCGGTCAAGCGCACATGATGGCTCCCATTCAGCGGTGATTGTGTAGTGTTAAGTGTTTATTAGTTTTAGTTGTGGGGATTTGCATTTCTTGTTTGTGTGCTTTTGAGCGTGCGTGCATATGTGAGGTGTCCATTTGTCTGTGTACTCAATTGCAGTGCGGTTTAATTACGGCCAGTGTTTATGAAAGCCAGTGCCACGAGATTAGAAGTGGAAAAAGCAATGCTTTATGGTAATAATCGGTTCTCAACTGAACAAACAAATATATGTTTATAAAAGTAAATGCATGAACAAGGAACCGCTTGAGACTAGCCAAAAAACTAAGATAAAGACAAAACAACAAAGATTACTTCCATATTTTTTGTGACTCATGTATTTAATTGTTTGTTTTTGTTTGGAGAGTCTGCTTATGTTAATTACGCTGTCCTCTGTTAGAGAAAGAGAGAGAGGGGGGAAAAAAAGAGGCAAAATTATTTTTCAGCGCAAACACAAATGCTTTGACAGAATGCAAACATGAGAAGTCCCCCCCTCCCTCCAGAAATCCACACCTCTCCGCCCGTTGCTCTCACACTGAAGGAAATTAAACATCTGTCTTTTCTCTTCCTCACTCCTGCAAAACTCAGCATCTTTGAGTAATTTTTCTCTCCTTTTTTTTTTTCTTTTTTCTTGGTCAGGCCTGGGATTCCCTTGCCACAGACGAATCCAATTTACAGCCGTTTCTTTAGCGGGAGCCCAGTTCGCTGCCGCAAGCTGCCGTCTCACAGAGGAGACGCGGGGATTGGAGTGCGGGGACTAAGGGCCCGGTCCAAACCACTAGGACAGGCCTCGGTCGTCTTCAGACCTGCTAGATGAGACTGCAGCCTTGACCTGAGTGCTGAGCTGCCTGGTCGGTTGATTGAAGTGCACCACACTTGAGAACATCAGCGCCTTGCATCCATTGAAATAATAAGCTGACCCAGAGAGCTGCTCGCCTTTGAGCTGTAGCCAAGCCATCTGAATCCACTCTGCCCAAATGAGGGCTTATTTTTCAAAGCGTCTCTCTCATGTGCGCCGGCCGACCCTGCACCCGTGCTCTGCGTGCACTGTATGTGTGTGTGTGCGTATGTGTGTGTGTCTGTGTGTCTGTGTGTGTCAGTGTGAGTTAGAGAGTGAGGGAAAGGTCGGTGAGGGCCACGCTGGGAAGGAGAAGATCATGTCCACGGCTAAAGAGTTTGTTTGGTGAGTCACACGTTCCTAGGAAGATGTGTTTTCACCATTTGGCTAAGTCAGACTTCTAGTTTCCAGTTTTTCCCTTTAGTTTTCTTTGGTTTTTAACCTTAACCTCAAAGTTACAAGGAATTGGCATTTTGATGGAGTCTTGCTGCCATAATTCAACATTTTTTCTTTCTGAAACAGGTCATATAAAAGAGGGATGTTTAAAAAAAAAAAGAAAAGGAAAATAAAACATAAAAGCTTGGCATACAATCTTGAGCTGCCACAAATTCGGTCCTCTTCAAAATAAAGTGCAGCCACCTAGATGCAAACATGATGTCTAAGACAAAGACACAAAAGGTGACATGGCACTGTCATACCATGGTGCTCTGTCTCTTTAAAACGTATTAAGACCTGTAGCTTTATAGGTTTTAAATGATGTTGGGATTGAGGGGGAGAAGTTGTTCAAAATATAGTATTGTATAATATAAGAGTAAAACGTATTTGATATAAATATGAAAAATAAAGATAAATATTTGAGAAAGATTTTTATATTAAAATGCTTTATTTCCTGTAGCTAATGACATTTTTAATTTCAATGTGACTTCAAATGCCTGGCACATTCTGAGGTCAAGAAAGTTAATCTTGCCTGTTTCATCCTGTTAAACTCCTCTATACGCTACGAGTTCAGAAGCAACTAAATGTTTCGAATATTGAAATATTTTGAGACATTCCTAATGTGGTTTCTGTCAATAATTTCGTTCGGGCCAGTGGGATGTCTCAGACCTCACTAATAGCGTTCACTAAGCAGCGCGTCCCAACATTTCATTCCCTCTGTCTCTGTCTCGCTCCACTTTGACAAGTCTGCACAGCATCTGACATGTGTTTGAATTCAAAAGGCCAAGTGGAGAGTCCTCTTTTTCCATGCTCATCTATCCATTAAGTTTTTTTTTCTTTTTCTTTATGCATCTCATTCCTGATTAGAAGTGTCGTTTTGCCATCATCACTCCGCAGCTCTGTTCTGCCCCACCGACTCTCTCACACACTACGCTACAGTAGCCGCTTAGTGGAATACATGACTGGGAATTAATCCGTAAAGTGGATGTGTGTCAGGGCAGTAAACTTTGAGTCACAGAGGGCGCTGAGACAAAGAGTAAGATTGGTGCGAAATGTAAAACAGCAAAAGGGAGGTATAAGTCTATCGGTGGTCACTTTGAGAAAAATAAGGACGAAGAAGAAGAAGAGCAGGAGAGAGAGAGAGAGAGAGAGAAAGACGGGGAGAGGAGAGAAGGACGTCACCATGCAATCTGCTCCCTCAGCACAGCTTCTCAGATGTGGTCTGGCACCTAGTTCACAAAGCCAACCAGATCCACACATTGCATTCATATATCTCTGGAAAAGGAGGGAAGGGGGTGGGGGCTGGTGGTGGTGCGGGTGTGATGTAGAATGAGGGGGAGAAGGAGAGGGGGAGAGAGAGAGAGAGAGAGAGAGCGAGCGGGTGACAGGGGAGGAGAAAGAAGAAAGGGAAGAGCAAGTCTTTTGTGTTTACTCACACCGAGTCCCTGCCAGAAACTTTAGACCACATAAGCGATTCACTTTTGTCATCTTTGCTGACCCAGTCTCATGTAAAAGATTGATGAGGGAGATGATGAACTAAAATAAACCAATCTCCCAGTCACTCACACAGACAGGCAGCCAGGGAAGCAAGCGAGCAGACAGGCCCTCTTCTGTGAGTAAACCCCCGGCCCAGATTCTCCCTTTATGTCGCTCCGGCCAGCTCGCCTCTTTTCTCACAGGGAAAAAGGCCCGGCTGGTCAATCAATAGCAGCTTGCTGCCCTCTTTTGTTAATGTCATAGCTGCACTAAACAGCTGGCGTTTTAATTCAAACAATGTCAGACCTATTCTTTAAAAAAACACATCTTTTTACTATCCAGAGGGTAAATGAAATCATAGAATTGCAATGGAAAGAAACTGACCTCCCAAATGCTGATCGGAGTAACAATCACTATCAAATTTTCATGTCTTCTGATTGTGCAGGTTACCTTAGCAAAGGAAATAAAAATGATCAGTAGTACCGGTAAAATGTGATTTTGAAAATATATGGAAGAACTCAAACTTTGGCACTTCCTTCCACTGAGGACAAAAAAACAACAACATCTTAGCAAGTTATGTAGAGTCCTTCAGTGTTGAGATCTCAGAAGGAAAGAAAGCAAAATAAGGCAGATCAGCCCACTTTAGTCTCAAGAAAATGACACTTGATTCAAGAAAATTCTGGAGCCAAGTTGATTAGCACTGCAAACAGGAAAATCCACCAGTGGGATTACCTCATCCTGCATGTTGTGAGAAAAAAAACAAAATTTGAAGACTGAATATGAGACTAAATGACTTAAAAAGGTATTTTGCAGAGTAGCACAATAATAAAATAACATGCATGTGGCAGGATTAACTATTTTAGTATAACTGTATTTTTTTCTCATTTGTATGTTCGCCGCATTGCTCGAACAGTATACAGAACTACAGCTTTTATGAATCCATAAAATGATATCTTGTTTTAACGAGAAAAGAAATTCATTGCCGCCGTAATTGGTAAGTGCCCAAATCATTAAGCCCTAATGCGGGGCATTTCCTTTGGAGGTAGTTTCCATTTAAGAGACAAGTGTCTAATTGGTGAGTTGTTGAAAAGCACCACTACCTCCCCAGAGATCATTTCTGAAATCATATAGAGGATAATTCCCTTTCAATTAAATGCTACAGTATTCCAAGTTTGATTTAATTGAATGCGTTTATTCAAATCGTCAGGGTGAGGGTGGGGGAGGCAGCGCCATGATTCCATTAAGGGTGGTGTAATATTACGAGACCAGTGCGAAAATATCACTCTGTCTCAGGGAAATAGAGCAATATCAAAAATAGATTGTGTGAAAAACAGAACACTCCAAAGTAGACGGCAGCCAGCATGGGTGCAGATTGAATAAACAATGTTCTGTGCAGAAAGCATAATGCTGAATAAAGATGACCTGCTGATGCTGCTGTATTTGAATATTATTGGAATTAATTTGTCAGCCAATACTGAACGTTGACTATTTTGTCTGGAACCTGAATAGATCTCATGCGGTTTTCGAGTAACACATCCATGGAACAGGACGGGGCGAAAATCACTTATTGTGGGTGAAGCCGCAGCTGGGATGGAGTCAGGGTCAGGACAATGTGGGTGTCACTATTCCTGCGATGCTTTTTTTTCTTTTCTTTTCTTTTTTGGAATCGGGGTGTTCCAAAAAGAAATTCAATTTTGTGAAATGAAATACAGAAATATAAGCTACGAGAAAGACTAAGAGCTAGAGAGGCTCCATGCATTGTCAAAACATGAGTGCAGTTTCTAACAAGTGAATGGTAAAGATTTATGTCAGTCTCTTCATCTCACATTGTTTGTTCTGCACTCCTTCAGACAAAACCTCTCTCTCTCTCTCTCTCTCTCTCTCTCTCTCTCTCTTACTCTCTCTCTGTCTCTCTCTCCCCCCCACCCCTCTCCCTGGCAGGTGTCACACCCACACTGTGGCCTCTGGGCTGCAGGAGCAGTGCAGCACGGTGAGAGATAAGGGCTGTATGGAGACAAGCGCACATCCTGCATGAGGTTAGGGCCCCACCAGCACTCCGCTGCACTGTCTGTGTGTGCATGTGTGTGTGTGACCGCATCTCCTTCCCGTCTCCACGCCAACGAGGACAGAGCCTGCGGTCGCCAAGCGCAGGTGTGTCTGCGAGTGTGTGTATGTGTGTGTGTGTGGGTGACGAAAGAGACCTGAGAAACTCCGTCGCACTCTGGTCTCATGGTCGTTTTGATAAGTCGAGAAGCAAACAAGGTCAGAGAGGGTAAGGCGGCCTGCCGTTATGACGGCGGTCTACAGATGTCATGATCTCACTGTATTCAACTGCTTTCAACTCCACTCACTGAGGCATGTCTGCGGTTTGAGATGTCATCATTCAATACAAAGCTTTTCGTCTCTATTTTATTGTCAAATATCCTCACAGATCTTCTCGCCGTGCTGTTTGGCACTTAGCAGGGAGGTCTGTGAAACTTGTTGGTGGCCCCGGATTGAAATTCAAATCGGAGTCACAAACCCATTTGTCAAAGGCAGTGTGTCTTAACAGTTGAACTTTGACAGTTAAAATCCAAGTTTATCCACACTTTCTTCACACATCTAGGACTGCAATGCCCTCTCATGGCTGCACAAGCATACACCCACCGTGTGGTTTCAGGAGAAAGTGAAAGGAAGCCCGCCACAGACAGTGCAAGCAAGATATCGTGAAGGGTAGACGTGCTCAGGGGGAATATCACATGTTGTCAATAGTGTTTCCGGCTCTGTACTGTAAATTGCTCTCCCTTCATCCAAGCCTCACTGCGAGAAAGGGTTTCTCATGTGAGCATCATCAGTGGTGGTGGTGCATGCGTATATATAAAAAAAAAAAAAAAGCCCATGTTTACCAGCTTTGTGTGAACTTATGAATTTATGCATGTGCACATGTGATAACAAATTTTCCAATATTCTTAAAGCTGTGATATTGCTCAAAAAAACTACTGAAGTTTATATGCACCCACGCATGCTAACACACGTGCAAACACAAGGACTCAGAGGTATACACACACACACACACACACACACACACACACACACACACACACAGTGGATGTCATCAACAGGCCGTCTCACAGGCCATCCCATCAAAGGAGCGACTATTTCTCCCCACTCCCAGGCTTTTTCTCTCTCTAAATCTGACACCGCTCTTATA
>OMLB01019244.1:0-13608 GCA_900302555.1 Myripristis jacobus
AGAACAGAAAAAAAAATCATGATCAGGTCCAAAATATAAATATGACTTTATTTCACAATCCCGAAAGAGATCAGCCATCCATAAAAGGAATGCTAAATTTACTCTCTTCTCAAGTCTAAAATGGATATACTTTCAGCAACATACAGTAATTCAGTTTCAAAATAAGCAAGATCATCCATTGTCTACACACCATTAACAGTACAGTAAAAACAATCTGGTTCACATACATATTTACACATTTTTCTACTACTAAAAACCTCAGATTTCTTAATGCTGGTGCTTGTTGTTGCTCACTGATACAAAGATTTTCAATGTAGTTACGTGGAGCGAGAATTCCTCCCAGTAAATCAAAAGAAATGTTGACTAGCTTTCTCTCTGTTATGTTGAAAACGTGCTGCTGTTTAAGTCTGTTGAATTGAAACTCTTTACATTCATTGCATTATGTGTGTATGTGTTGCCCGTGTGTTGTACACATTTTCCAAAATTACACCCATTCGAGAATGGTTGGTGTGTTTGGTTATCACTGGAAGACTTTTGAACTCTAGATAGACATGTTTACCATTACTTAGTTTTCATTTGTAGTTGCAACAAATGATGGTTCAGGGTACAGGATACCAAATGCATCTGAGTTTGGTGTCAACCCACCAAGTATGCAAAGAAATGATTTAATTAGCTTTATATGGAATCATATGACAGATTAGTGTGTGCTGAGTATGCATAGAGCACCATGCCATCACTTTTCAGTATATGACCAGGTTAAGTCAATGAATGCACCTGGACATCTTGTCCTATTAGCACCACAAGGAAGTAAAAGTACAGTATGTAAAAAAAAACAAAAAACCCAAACATTTCTCACAGAAAATGTTATATCACCAGTGTTAGGGTGAGTACCAGTTGAATTTCTGAATAGTGTATGTTGAAATTTCAATGACAAGGTCTTGAAATGGAGAGCTTTTCTTTCAAGGGTAATAAAAAATCCTGATTCACCTAGAGCTGACATCAACCCTGCATGCTTTATTCAGACCCTGTAAAATAGCAATCTGTAAACAAAGTCTTCATGAGGATCTAGCACCCGATATTATCTCATGATATCATCTGAGTGGGATATCTCACTGCTGTTTATGAGTGGTTTTCCACCAGAAGCAGAGTAGGCAAAGGAGAAATAGTTAAGTTAGGATTCACTGACACAGCTGTGTGTTCATACCCATCCAGTATGGACATAAGAACTGGCAATATTTGGCTGAGATAGATGACATGTTATAATTTCTGTTTAAAAATAAAAATAAGAGAGAAAGAAAGACAGAAAAAAAGCACAGGTCTCTAGCACCATTAAAAATGTACAGTAAGTCAGAATTTCTGAAATTGTTTGAATCCTATGATCTTCACGTGTGCCATATCAAAACAGACATTTAAACACTTTGAATTAATTTCCAGAAAGTGAACATAAATTAAGTGCCAGTAATAATAAGCACTTCACTGTTGCAGCATCTTATGATTCCTCATTACGCTCCTCATTAAGTACTGAATGAGACTGAATTTCATCAGATATGTTTACCATTTTCATCGATTGTAGCTCAGTCAAATTAAAGGAAAAAAAAAAAACTCAGATAAATGCAGAAATACTGTAAAGGAAAAGAGGTTTCACGCCAAACTGTCATATATATCTCTGTCTGTACATACATACGTAGGCCTATGGATTGGGACCTTTTTCAAGTTAGGTTTTGGAAAATAAAAAAGTGCTTCTTAATATGCCATACATATCTGTGAATAAAAGACAAACCATCCAGACTTATAGAAACAAACAAAACAAACAAACAAACAAACAAAACAAAGTAGTACATTTCCTTCATCAAACTGCCAGAAGAAGCCAGAGGCAGCAGAAGGAAAAGCACAATGCTACATGTGACATAATCTGTAGTAAATGTTTGCGCTATATTAGTCTTGTTTTCTACATTATGTGATGTAATGTATTTGCTTAACAAAGGTTACAGTGAGAATGGCACCAATAAAAGCCAATAAAATTCATCTAATGAAAAGAGAACCATTGGCTGAAATAAAGAGCATAGTCCTACTGTACAACATAAAATCTGAGCGCCAACACACAATGCAGGTTAACATAGAAATCTTGCAGTAAACAGGCTTACATCAGAAATTAAATAGAAATTGTTATGATCAGAATAAATAATCACATCTTTTTTGTTCTTAATCATGTATATAAAACCAGTTTAAAAATGTCTTTAAAATGCTTCAAAGCACCATCTCTTTACAATAAAAACCAACACCAAAACTCACAGTTAAAAAGCCCACACACTTTGGTCTTCCTCATCACTTCCAAGGCAGAGATGAAGAAAGACAAAGTGAACAAACAGACATTAGAAAAGCACAATGAAAATGACATATAAAAATGAGAGTAGAAGTTTGAAGTTGACTGAGGTAAGGCAGAAGCACAGGGTGTAGGAGTTTTCTCTGTGTGTGTGTGTCTGTGTGTGTGTGCGTGAGAGTGTGTTTGCATGTATGTTGTGGGTGTGTAACACATTGACTAAGTCCAGCGATTGTAGGGGCCCGTGACCTGGGTAAGAGCATAAGGGGACATTGTGATGACACTATCCCGTGGAAAAGTCCATACTTGATGGGTAGGAACTTTCCAGATCCTCCGCGTCTCCTCTGTCTCCTCCTCCTCCTCCGCTTGTAGCTCTGAACCTCCTGCTCCTTTACCCCTCTTCCCCATCCCTTTGCCTGGGCTTTCCTCCAACCCTAGTCTCTCGGCCTCCTCTTCTCTCTCCCGGTCCCGCTTGGCCATTTTGGCGTCCCACATAGCCATCCCGTGGCCTGGCTCGTTCAGGGACTTGTGCTGGTAGAAGACCAGGGAGATGCGGGTGGGGTGGCTACGGTTGGGCCGGAGGATCGGGGTGGTGGCATGGAGCTCCCGACGGGCACACTCTATCAGGATGGAGCCGTGCGACGGTGCCACGGCAACTCCGCCTATGTCGTTGTCCAGGAAGTTGTGCTCGCTGTCTGACCACACCTCTTCTTGCTTAACTTCCTCTGGTTCGAGAGGCGGCATCTGTGGGGGCAGGGGGAGAGACGAAGGCATGAGGCCGTGACCCCCGACCTCTGCCCCAACCTCGCCTGAACCCCTGTGGAGCCCGTTGAGCCTGCTGAAGAGGCCCTCAGCGGTCGGCAGCGGGGATAAGGAGGAGGAGGGAAGAGGAGCGCTCTCACTGGGGGAGGGTCTGCGCAGCGGAGAACAGTGCACCTCACTGGGCTCAGTTTTGAACATGCGTGGGTAGTCACTAAGGGCATTGTGGGGAGGTATATGATCTGACGGGTCCACAGACTGGTGTTTGGGAATACTCTGGTCACCGGACCCTGGAGAGTAACCATTCATGGCATTGCTCATTGTTTTATAATTGAACGTTGAGCCATGCTGTCCGTACTGGAGGCCATACAGGCCTGGGTGACTTGGAGAGATAGCCTCCCTCCCTGGGGTGACCCCTGCTCCTGGGGTGGGGTAGCTGCTGGTGCTCTGGCTGTAAGTGCTGGCTTGGTACCTCCCTACACTGGCAGGTCTGGTTGGTGGTCTGTAAGAGCCGTAGTAGGCCTGTGGCTCCGTTTTGAATGTGGGAGACTGCTCTGCAGAAGTGGTTCTGAAGCCTAGATTCAGAAACAGATATATATTTTACATCACCTTTTGTTTTCATACATATTCCTTACACATTCATGTAAAGCAAAAACAAAGAAGGATATAGTGCATATGGTTCTATTCTAAAAAAACAAACATAAAAATTAATCAAATGAAAACATACATACATTTTGACCTTTACTCTGAACACAAACACCCAAACATCAGTATAACCAATGATTTGCATTCCCCACCTTTGTTAGGGGTTTCATTTTTCACTTTCCCAGGAGTGAGGGGGGTCAGCCCCAGCTTCTTCTCCAGCCTTTCTGCTTGGGCCTTCAAACGTGCCTCTTGCCTCTTCTTACGGGCAGATTTCACTGGCTCAGCCAGCAGACGCACCTAGTTATCATACAATGCCAAACTTTTCTTTAGAATTTGAGACATATAATTTCACAGTTGTGTTATTATATAATTTTAATAAAAACACAATATATACATCACCATAAATACCAAATCTGCTTTTCTCCCTACACACCCACCTCTCTGGGGAAGGCAGATAGGACCTGTAGAGCCCCAGTTTGGATTTTGGCCCACTGGCCCTCAACCTGGCCAAACTCATCCCTGTCAGAGATCTTGTACAGGGGTAGAACATGGAGCTGCTCATCTTCTGGTATGTTACGCACTGCGCGGTTATCTTCCTTAGTTAAAGTGCAAACCTGCAGAGGGACACAGATATAAGCCATGTTGTCCCACCAAGCACCAGACCATGTCCAGTTGCTGCCTTGAGACCCTGACCCAGATCTAAACCCAGTATCCTCTGACAAACAACTGCAAGATTGTTCAGTCACATTATATAAAAGCAGAGTGTACGGCACCATTACAGTGGCTTGCTTACCACAGTGCTGCCGTTATTCATGTTGTGGGTATCCTTGTGAGCATGAGCACAGAAATCCACACAGGCTGTGACCCCAGAAAAGGGGCGCCCCTCTCTCCAACCCAGCCTGCAGTCTGTCCCTGCCTCCTCTTGTGCAACCTGACAGACGGGGAAACATTAGAAGGACTGGTAATCAACAGACTGCAGGAATGAAGCAACAGATAAAACAGAAAAATTTAAGCCAAAGAGAAACTGCAACTTTGAGAGGTCAATGTGGTAGTTGTATAATTAGTAATACCTGGTTTTGGAAGGCCTCAGGAGCCAGTCTCTTGTAGACTGGTGCAAGATCAGTGGCGAGATTTTGGAGGTTATTTTCCAACTTCTCTTCCTGAATGCACAGGTGAGATAAACAGCAGGTCAATAACATCCTTTCTAATTAGAATTTTTTCACCTACAACTGTGATTGTCATGGCCAACACGGACCACTAGGAGGCAACCGTTAACCCAAATTTTGAGCCTGTACGCCTGTCTATATTATATAAAAAAGTTCAGAGCTACAACAGAGTGTGTCAAAATACAGTACATCCTGAAGTCTTAAGCCTTAGGTGTACGCAGATTTGCAAGAGCTCCATATTACTGGAGAACCCATTGCATTGTGCATGCACAAAATGAGCTATCAATCCTAGGGAATGCAGTCAAGCAGGCACAATAAGGATTATTTCTACTAAGACTGTTGGAAAATGACCAAAATCTCACCTCCTCTGCATAGTCTCCGAGCAGGCGAAACTTGCGGGGCACTTTGCTGCGGGCGAACTTACAGCCATTGAAGTACATACTCCAGGAGCAACCAAAGGAAAATGAAGCCCCACAGGTGTCTGGGTCCAAACCCTGGCATGCACACGTACGACTGTGGAAAGGAGGAAGATGAAGAGAAGGAAGACAGTGAGACACACCCTAGCCAGGCTGCAGTGGGGTCAATGCCAGGGCTGCCCCATGAGTCAACAATTCAAATCATCTACTATAGACCCCCTGCAGTTGACTGGGAAGTCTGATTGGAGCATTTTTAAGGCAATGAATGTGCACTGCAATACCACTGTAATTCAGATCACATGTAGTATCTACAGTATATCTATAAAGACAGACCTTCATCATCAAAGTGACAAATAGTAAGCTATTGTCATTGACAGAGAGAAGAACAACACAGACACACTGTCATTTTCTAACTGCCAGAAATACTACAAATTAAAAAATAAAACAATGACTGTTTGAACTGACATACTGAAAGCCTGAATCTGATACAACTGAGAATGTTTTGAGTTGGGCACAGTCCTAGTCAGTGCAAAAAAAAAAAAAAATGATGGAGGAGATACTCACTCCTCGTTGAGGGCACAGCGGCGGCTGGTCGGGGAGCCGTATTTGCAGAGGGTCTCTGTGAGCTCCTGGTAGAGGCGGTCTGCCACTGGCCGCGGGATTCCCTCCCACGCCAGGATGAGGATAACCACCACGGCACTGTCACAGTGGTGCCCGGCTCTCTGCCGCACCAGACACAGCAACTTCTCCTCCTCACTGCTACGTCGGATCACCTGTTGGATAACGCATACACATGCATGTGTGTTTTATAATGTGCCTAAGAAACACAAAGACACACTTGCTTGTCCACACACCAACAAAGACAAATACAATAAAAGCAAATTTTTTTTTTTACTGTGGACACAATTTGGGATAAGATACCACTTGAAAACAGATGCCAAACACTTACCCATTTAGCTATCGGGCACCCCTGGGAGCTCTTCCCTTCCTTCCCAGTGTACACAACAACTTCCACCCTCACTGCATTCCCTTTCGCACCATACCTGCCACACACACACACACACACGCACAACACACATAAGGACAGCAAAAATCTGCATTTTACACTGCAGACCACATATCTCTGACATGACACGTCAGACAACATGGCATTACTACCCATACCTGCAGGTAACTGACATAACACACACACAAATCCTGCAGCATTAACAAATCAAACATTTGTGCCCACACCTGCAACAAATAAAACACACAGACTGTAGTGATCAATCAGCGTAAACACAGCAGTGTGCAGTGTTCAATACAGATATAATTTCATTTTAGAGTCAGCGCAAGCTTGTGTGTGCGTGTGTGTGTGTGCATGTGTGTGTGCGCACCAAATAAGGTTAACATGTGAGCTAAATACAAAAACATTTCAATGACAAAAAGAAGCATTTTAACCTGAAAAACACGTAAACTGTCAAATATAAATTTATTTCATTAGCTCAGTGAGACGATGAGGTGAACTGTTAAACATCAGGTTGTTTTAAATAGGCTGTTATCTCGGTTGACGGGCCCCTCGTCTCAGCCCTAGGGGTTTCCTGTTTCAGCATGCTGTGTGTGTGGATGTGTGTGTCTTTGAAAGTGTATATGGTTGAGTCGGAGGGTGCACGTGTGTGTGTGTGTGTATTCAGCTAGCTCAGCAATGTTTCTTTTTAATGACAGACTCTTTGGCCAAAACCCAACCTTATTCCACTAGGCCTGTGGCTGACTACTAGTTTCTCAGAATTGTTGATAGTAAACATGCACACACACTCACACACACTCTCACACACACACACACACACACACACACATGAAGCGCACACAGAGTGGTAGTCACTGTACCTGTTTTCCATCAGTTCCCTCACTGCAGCCACACTGGGTCCCGCCCCAAGGTGGGTATAGTACGGGCCCTCCTCCTTTTCAATGATTTGCTCTGTAGAAAAAAAAAAGAAGTCCAACTGGTACTGCAGCAGCTTTTCTAATGTTATCCTTAAGACAGCAGCTTCAAACAACTTCAGCAACAGAAATACACTTCATATCAGGAGAAAAAAAAACAATAACTCAATGTATTTGGAAAAAATCAAACAAAACACCAGTTGGATAGCTATGACTCACCCATACACTGGCAGGGGGGAATATCAGATAGTTTTTTGGAGGGTGTGTTGAGCAAGTTCTTGGTTGGGGTGTCCAGAAAACTCATAGGAGACTCCAGAAAGCTATGGACGCCGTTCTTGGTTGGAGTTGACTCCTCGGAGCGGTCCGGATCCCCATCAGTAGATGTGGACAAGACAGTGACGGGTCCCGACCCCTCCAGTTTGTAGTAGCTCTGCTGGCTTGGAGGAGGGGACTGCCGAGCCCCCGAGAAGCCGTTAGCCAGACCGTGGAAGCCAGCGGTGCGGCTGAGAAGGCCGGGGTTGGCTGGGCTGGTGTTTGGATCAGCACCGTGCTGCAGCCCACCGCAGGGCTGCGTTACCTGAGATAACAAACGCCTATCACACTCCTGTCCTGGTCCCAGAGGGTGACCATTGCATGGATTGTGGTTGTGGAGTGGCCCATTTGAAAGGGACCATGGCTGGTTTTCTTGACCACGAGGGTGGTTGGTCCTTATGTGCTGCGCAGTGTTGTAGCTCTGAGTTTGCAGCCCTAGGTGCACTGTATTGTGTGTGCTGCTGTGGTGGATGAGTTGCCTCCTTTCCTCCTGAGCCTCAGCCAGGTATTTCTTCAGATCAATCTGGGCCTGGGGCAGAAACAGATTCCTCTTATGGTGGAGTGATGTTTTCCCCTGGAGGACTACCTTTTGGTCTCTGCTTCTATATGGTGTCTTGCCGTTGGGCATGCGCTTTGAGAGGGGAGTCCTGCGGTTGATTCCCTCCTCAAGCCCCTCGCTTATCCTCTTCTTCCTGGGCTTGGAGGGGGTGGTTTTTGCTTTCTTCACGAGGGTCTTTTTGTGATTAGGGGGCAGCTGGGAGTTGTAGTTGTATTTGATGGCCGAAACAGGGGTTCCTTTGGGAGGGTTGTTCTCTGACTGCTGGCTGTGACGGGACTGTATGATGAAGGCCAGATCTAGCAGCTGAGCAGCCACCTCCTCCTCATCTCTGTTTCTCCTAATTTTACCAACAATCCTCTCTCTGTCCTCCCCAAACAACCTCTCAGGATCTTTGCTGAACTTCTTCTCCATGTCACTGGGGTCTTTATAGTTGCATTCTGACTTGACTTGCTCTGCCCGCTTGTATGGTCCTCTATCAATGTCAGAGCTGGCCTCTAAAAGGTCTTGTAGAGACAGCTTTGCAGTGGAGCCAGGCACCCGGGGGCACTGGATGACATTCCCTTGTCTGGCCACAGGAGGGCGTATGACTGATGTCTGGTGTAGTGATGAGCTGATGACCGAAACTTTGTTATAGCGGATAGCTGCTGTGGGTTTGGCCTGCTGCAGGGGTGTGTTTGTATTAGAGGTTGCAAGGGGGTCGGTAACAGAAACGGGATGTTTGATGGGCTCTGGGGTATTTTGAGGTATAGCTGCCAGTTGAGTCAAGGCCTCAATAGCAATAGCTTGATCAAAACTGAGGTTCCTCTGCTCCACCAAAGACTGCACACTTGGTAGCGAGACACCTGGAAGAGGTTCACTTTTGATAGGCTGGAGAGTCTTTTGCAGGCCGACAGGAGTGCTTTTCTGGCACAAGTCACTCTTCAAGTCCTCTGGCTCTGTTTTGACAGGGTGCAAGTCGGGTGGCTCTATTTTGAAGGAGCGAAGAATGGGAGAGCGCGAGCCGAACAGTTTCTCCTCCAGCCCCTTCCTCTCCGTGATGGAGAGGCACACCACGGCAGCCAGCGTTGACAGCGGGTCCTCGCAAACCTCCTCCTCACCACCCAGCTGTGCGGTGGCCTGTTCAGTGGCCCACACCCACGGCTCCTCAAGCTTGATCTTCTTTAGTGGAACTGACAAGTCATCTGGAGCCTTGGGTCCATTCTCAGAGCTGCCTTTAGGGATTGTAGCTATTATAGTCCTTTGAGGCTCTGCCACCACTGTAGTCCTTTGATAATGGGACCTCGGATCAGAGTGTGACCTGGCGATCATATTAGCACCGTTAGGTTTCGTCAAGTTCTCACCAGAACCATTCTGGAAAGTCACAGAAGAGCATAAGTGTTGGTTAAGTGCATTGCCGGTCTGCTCCAGCCCGGGCTCTCTCTTGATAAGTGCTGGCCATCCACCTTGGTCTGAGGCCAGGCTGTGGGTGAGCGAGTGGGTGATGAGTGGAGAGTGCGTATGAGGTATTTGGCCTTCCTCCCCCTCATCCTCCTCTGCTGCCGTATGGGTGTCTTCCATCGGTGCCTTGCCTCTGCCATTTACTGAACCACTTTCTGGAACCACCTGAGACAAGAAAGACAGAAAGAGAAAGGGAGACAGGAAGAGAGGGAAACAAAAAGAGAGATGTGACTCAACAAGCTCTGGCAGTATACAGTGATTCAGCGTGTTCTAAACAGTCACGGCACACAGCACAACAGATTGCCTCCCAGCATGCCATGAGCATGTGTTCCAGCACAGCCACTAACAAGACTGTGGAAAATATTATCGCATATGAAAACAAAGAATCTGCTTTCTATAAATCTAGCAGAAACCATCTTCTAAACAGAGCTAATAAAACACTAAACTATGTTAGTTCACAGAAAGAGGCTTCAATCAAGACTACATTCCTGCCTGAGCTGCGGAGTGTTGAGAGCCACAGCCCCACAGGTAGCTAAGAGCCAAAGAGTAAACATTTGGAGTCATCAACAGTTCATGGTTGCGTCACTGCCTGGGGGTCACTGAGGACATGTGTGCAACAAGCATGTGCACGTTGTATGCGGTTGTGTGTGCGTGTGTGTGTGTGTGTGCATGTAAATACAGAATATGTGCGACCATGCATCAGTACGGTGGGTGTGTGCCTGCATGTGCATGTGTGTGCGCATGTGCTTATTCATGCAGATTCCCCTTGCCATGTTAGCCTGAGTGCAATGCTAAGTGAGTGATTAACCCAACAGACCTGCTGACTGCCAGCAGAGCTACAACCATCCAAAGGTCCAGAGTATTGACATATTGATCTCTCCCCTCAAAGGCCATGCTGAGTACACACCACCATAGACCCACAATGATGTCATGAGGACAGAGTCACACAGCCATGGGTCCATAAGCAAGCAAAGAAAAATTGGAGATCTTGTGATCAGCTGATGTCTTGGGCTCCTTTTCCCCAAATGAACAATTTGGGGAAAAGGAGAGAGAGGAAGGCAGAGAAAACTGATTTATCTGGGCAAGCCCTCTGTTTTTTCCTCTACTTCAGTATGTCTAAGTAATGGAGTTTATATGTTATATAATTAACCAATAGGAACACTGACTAATATAAGCCTAAGAGAGGCTGCCCTGATGCAAGTCTAGACTTCTTGTAGAAGTTGTATTTTGGGGTAAACAAAAGCTCTCGTAGTTTTGTTTTCCACTGTCCATTATGGGTGAGCATGTGATCAACTTGTGGTGTGAAGCCACCTCTTGTTTCATGATTTAACTGGCAACACATTCAAAACTAATGGCCTCGCCTTTAGCAGTGGAAGACTGATTAATAAAATGTTGCTGTGTGGCAAAGATGAAAACCCAGCACAGTGTGCCAAGAATCAGCTGACAAAGGATCTAAAAGTTGTTTACAGAAGCCAGAGGGTGTGTGTCCATTTGTGAAAGTGGTGTGTGTACTGTTTCAGGGTGTGTTTCTGTATGTATGTGTGCATGTGTGTGTGACACACATGCCGCTTTCACACTAATGAACTAGAATAGCTGCAGGGGAGCTGGAGATACGCGGATGTCAGCCTCTTCATGACTTTGTTTACCTCGTCTGAACTCCCATTCAACTCCACAACTTTCTTTATGCATTTTGCAATACACCCCAGAGCAGGAGGCGCACACTGCGCTGCATCCAAACTGGCAGATTGAGATTAAGCAGCATCAATACTTCAGTACAAAACCAGACTGCTCTAAATCCACAAACCAAACACAGAGTGCTGACCATTTGAGTGTCAATTACATATTGATGACTCTTCTCAATGTTGCTCTTGCTCTTTCCATTAGACTGACATTAGACACTGCTGTTATAATACTAATACACCTTTGAAAACATCTAAAAACAGAATTTACAAAGGGTTTACACATAAACATAACAAATAACAGAGCACATGGAATGTAAATGAATAAAACAATGGACAAATAAGAAATAAGAGAGATTAAGCAGATCAGGCAGGTTGTTTCACAATCAAGGGGTTGAATGTCTACTGAGCTTTGGTTGAGGCTAAGGAACCATCAGTCGAGATCTGACAGGACTCCAGACTGCCCTCCTACACCAAAAGTTCTACGATCCTAATCATCAGTGCTTTCTTTATTGCTGCACGGCTGAGCTTTGTACAAACCCACATACATTTATTTTAAATTTTAGTGCAGATACCAAGGTTTCCAAAGATGCCAAATACGCCCTGCTTGATTACAGGGAAATGTATATAAGTGATGCACAAATCATTGAGAGATTTTATATTCGATGCAATGGTGCAGCCATAAAAACATGGCATTTTGGGTTTGAATACTTTCCTCAAGATGTAGCTTCAGTGAAGCATTGCAACCAGCAGATACAGAATATGTTTCTGACATTGTCGCACAGTGTGGAAAGCATGTTTATTACTAACTTTGAAGTTAGTTACGGGGAAATTTGAGAAAATCAAGCATAAAGGTGTTAACACAAATCTCAAAAGTTAGATTGCTGTTGAAAACCACACCAGGGTTTCTCACCACCATTGTCATGTCCCCAGACAGGCTGTTTGTCTGTTTCTGAAGCTGGAAGGACCAGATAAAATAATATCAGATTTGCTGTCAATAAGTTGCACAGTGACATCCACCACTTAACGAACGCAGTGTCAAGTGCTGAGCGGGGGCACGTACGGCAAAAAAAGCAGCAGCCTGAGAATTGAGCCATGTGGAAACGCACATGTAATGGGGGCTGAAGAGCGGCACGAGGTGTCACTGGTGATGGAGAAGATTTGTTTAGAAAGGTAGGAGCTGGAGCAGTCTGAAGCAGCCACTCCAGCGCTAAAAGCATCCAATTAAAGTTGGAAGACTGACAGTGTTGAAGGCTGCACTGAGGTCTAAGAGGATTAAAATTCAGCAATCTCCTGCATCTGCTGTTAAAGAAGGTTGAGAGATGTTACTTACTTTAAAGGGGGGTGTGTCTGTGCTATGTAAAGATTTAAATTTCTTAAAATGTTGTTTAAAATTGATATCAACAGCAAAAAATACTATAAACTTTGATAATAGTGTAAGAGATTGGCTTAAATTTATTGATGGCTGATGGTTTAAGGTTGCTTCTCTTAAAGGAAAAGTCTATCCACTGATATCCTTGTATTTTTTTATGGTAACAATCAGTGATAATCATTGCATTTCATTTGATTTTGCAATAAAAAGTTGTCATTTCCTTTTTTTGGTGCACCAACCTTCCTGACCATGCCTCGTGCACATTTCCCAGAATGAGTTTTGACAAGCCTGAGAGAATGGGGTGTGATCTTGCTTTTAGCTGCTGGTTACACATGTAAGTGGAGAGAGAGAGAGCACACATCGGCAATAGCTGAGTCAGAGTTTTTCCAGTTCAAACAAAGTGAGAATCAAAACATTATGGACCATTTCTGCTAATGTCAGTGAAGAAATTGGTCATCTCTGCCCCATTACTAATGGATTTGTACTTCACTGATCAAATGTCTGTGTAAACTGGTGGGTCTAGAAAGCAGCTTTTTTCTCTGCATTTCTGAGGGACTAAATCCTGACTTTTACCATTCCTGCTTTCTCCTACTGAACTCAGTTGTGGCCGCACTAGACATTTCAATGCAATGAGACGCTGTGCATGTGTGACCGATTATCCATGGGAATATAAAAACCCCAACATTAAATATTTTAGTGGGCTTTTCCCTCGAGGAGATGTTAAACTATTGAATGTTTCAAAATGGAAGGGAAAGTACCAGGGGCCAGAATCAATATTTTCACTGATGTGGTGTTCCTTATCCCTCTGTGATCCATCTCACATCACTTGACTCTCCACTGCTGTTGGGATTTTGCTTTACTACTAGAATCACGCCGCTGATGCAACAGATTGTTGGAGCGCAGGCTGAGGCAATACTGAAGCTGCTGCTGCAACTGGCTAGGATACCCTCTCCACATACCATGTGGAAATGGGCCACCCTGATGTTCAAATGAGAGACAGAGAGAAAGAGGGGAAGAGATGGG
>OMLB01019246.1:0-15775 GCA_900302555.1 Myripristis jacobus
TTAAAAAGCCACTTCTTTAGTGAATCTGCCCAGTTCCACAGGTAGTGAAGCCACACACACACTCACACACACACACACACACACACACACACACACACACACAACATGTGAGTTATCAAAGAAGGAAAGTCACCAGGGCAAGATTAGTTTTCTAACCTCACCAAACCCAAATGGACGGTGTCTCAGCGGGCGATAACGGTGTTTGATTACAGCCTCGGTCTAGACTGATGCTATCTGAGCACAGAGCACCTCCGAACACACCAGCGCCTCGCAGGGGGGGATCCCCGTCCCAGAGGACTCCTTTATCGCCGTTGTAGGACACGCAGAGCCCGGCGGTGTCAAAGAGCCGCTGTGATCCCCCCACCAGGAGCGGCGGGAGGGGTTTTAATGGCCGTCTGACCTGCGGCGGCCCTCGCCTGTCACCACCTCACTCACAGGGAGGCCTTTGTGCCGCGGTGAACGCCACAGCAGAGACCCAGAGAGGAGGCCAGACGGCTCCTTCCCCGCCGCCGGCCGCTCACCTCCCGGCTTTCATCAGCCAGCAGGAACATCTGAGGCCAGGGAGCTTAAAGCTGGAGCTCACAGGTTTACATCAGGAGGCAGGAAGTGGCACCCTGTCGCCGCCTTAACTGATCAAATTTCCACCTTAACACTTTGCCAGTCATCTTGTCGGGCCATAACACCTGGAAACACACACACACACACACACACGGCAGGTTTTCCAGGGTTAACAGGTGTTGATTTGTCAGCGACAGTTTGTAGTTTTTCCAGTGTTTTATATCACAACACTGGATCATGATGTGACCTCTTGAAATGAACCATCTCACATTCAAGGGGGCTAACACACCATACAAGCCAGACTAAAAAAAAAAAGACTTAAAAGTAATGAAAAAGAAAAAAAAATACAGCTCAGACAAGCCGCACACAAACTTCCACCACTAGATGGCCACTAACAAATGTTAACCCTGCAAAAATATGATAAATATTTAGGTATAGCATCATCTAACACATGTACAACTAATCTCATAACGAGAAGACAGACTATTTTTAAACATGTGAAATGATGTCAGAGGTCATATTTTTGAAGGTCAGTTATTCTAGTCTGGAACATAAATGCTCTTTTCCACTTTATTTCCTGTTATGAGACATTATCAATACATTTGTATCGGTATCTGCATAGATATCTCTCTATTTTTTTTATTTATTTATTTATTTTGGCTGTGGCACTTTGAGATGTTTTTAATGAAACTTGCATCATAAATAAAATGTTGGGGTTTTTTTTGTATCATTATTGAGTTCCTGTGAGGCGTTTTTGTTCCCGCGTGTTTTCGGTAATTTAACTGCAACTGCTCGTGTTGTCGCTGTGCAGGTTAAAACCTGAAACACACAGCTGATTCCTGCTTAGTGAGAAATGATTATGCCTTTTTTTCAGTGTATTTTTTTCTTCTTCAGTCACAGATATCACATTTTGCATCATACCGTTGTTATCGTCGGTAAAATATCATGACACAGTCGTCAGCATAAATGAGTACACCCCAACAGATTTCTTGTAAAAACGGCTATCTCCCTGCAGAATTAATACTTCAATGAAACCCTATACAATAAAATATTTGCACAAATCTGGTTTATTGGTTTTAAATGAGATTAGTCAGTGCCAAAAACCAAACTGGAACTTTTCTAACAAAAATGATTTTTGATCGTGGTGCAAGAGAATGCCCCTTAGGAATGTCTTTGCAAAACCTTATTAAATCCGAAATTCACCAACAGATGAGTCTGAGCAATCATCACACAGGCAGCCACCAGATAATTGACAGTTAAAGGTGGTATTTAAGCGAGGAAATCCATGGGCAAAAACTGAACCACATGGAGGAGAAATGTCACAAGACTTGACAAAGAAAATCATTTCTTTAGACGAAAAAGGTCAAAGTTGCAAAAAATTTTGTAAAACATCGCTAATAAGTCAAAACACACGTCCAAATGGCTCCTGCTGACATGAAAGCTCTGGGACGGCTGTTCAAAAGTACCTGAAACATCCGATCTGATGGTTTGCACCTGTGGAAATGCTGCCAAATCGTGTTAGGGTGATGTGATCAGTGACTGTTTTAAAGAAGCAGGTGGCAAACGAAACCAGTCAGTAAGAAAAAAAAACAACTCTGAAGTTTACTGCATTTTTGAACACATTTTGTCGACTCTGCGCTTTTCTTTGCTTTATTTTGCCTCCAAATGCTTTTCTTCATTGTTCTTACTTTAATCTGTTCCTGAGTATTTTAATGTGTTTCTTACAGTTTAAATCTGTTTCTTATTGTTTTAGTCTGTTTCTTGGTATTTTAATCTGTTGTGGCACTTTTGCAAATTCACTTTAACGTTTGTGTGTTCTGCTCTGAATGACTCGCTTGCTTGTATCTCAGTGTTGGATCTCTGTGTTTGTCTTGGACAGGAACCATTACTTGTATACATAAAGGTTAAATTAAAAAGAAAATGTGGCTGCCTGCCTCACCTCTGTACGGCCATAACCAGCTCACCACTGGCCACAGGTGAAAACCTCATAATGCCAGTTTAGGCAGATTTCCCAGGCCTACTCTAGTTTCAGTCCGTTTTATTCTGATATGGTCTTATAAAAAATAATAATAATAATAATAATAATAATAAAAAACTATAAATAAAACTGCATGTAAAAAGTTTCCTTTCTTAGTTCTTGAAAATCATACATGTTGGAGGCACATGTTTATTTTTGACCACAGGGAAATGGTTCAAACGCCTCAAAGAAACTGAAAAGCAACTTTCAGACAAACAGGGTGGCTTCGGCATGAACACACTCTTTTATTTGCGTCATTTGATGTGAAAAAGTCGCACATTGCAGCCTTGAAACGCCCGTGTCCCGCCATGTGTGTCCCTGATGGTCCTGCGCGGGATTAACGCTCACCAGATGCCTGTCTCACTCGCTTCTCCGTCTCGGTGATGGAGAGAGGAAGAAATGTGAAGTGATGGTGCTGAGGAAGCTGCTCTGTGCTCAACTCCGCTGCCCGTCAGCTCCTCAAAGCGCGCGGCTCATTTCTTGGCAGCTCATCCAATACAACTTGCGGAGGAGAAGTGCTGCTCCTCGTTGGCTCCGCGCTGCTCGGCGTCACCATCTGTCATCCAGCAGCAGAGCTTCATGCATGCTTCCACCCCCGGTCTCCTCCCATTGTAGAGTCGGCTGTGGAGCGTGAACCGGGGAGCGCGAGGCTGTCACGGATTACCTGGATACCGACCTGGAGTCCGGGTGGGCAGTGGGACGCACAAAACCATCGTTTCTCTGCTTCTTGCGTTTTTACGCACACGCAAAAAAAAAGTTTCTCTAAGCGTCTTTGAATGGAATAACACCCCCGGGGGAGCAAACAATGGCGAACGTGCTTTTACATATTCTGAATTTCCTGGTGATTCTGGAGTCCAGCTGCGCTAAAGTCGCACCGGAGGAGCTCGGTGAAGCCGTGCGCCAAGGCGGAGATGCCCCCAAGGCCGCGGAGCAGCAGCAGCAGCGCGGCTTTGCGCACGACAGCGCCAGCCGGGACATGGTCTCCGTCAACATGTTCAAAGTGTATGAGAAGTACAGCAAAGAGCCGCACAGCCACAAGGACGGAAATACCGTGAGAAGTTTTAAAGCTGTCCCGGGTGGGTAACTGCACTTTATTTCTCCTGTTAACAGCGTTACCGGGCTGGGGGGGAAAAACACGCTCGATGCAGGAAGAATGAATTCATAGATTCTGCTTATGCTTCGTGAAGGTTGAATAGTCAAATGTGGATGCAAGAGTCTAAAAAATGCATGTTGTGCTTTAATGGTGTTGCAAAAATAAGTGTACATTGTATTATATTTTTTCCTGTTTGCAAAAGCCTGTTGAAGGACTGCTGAATGTTGAATTAATACAATTTGCAAATCATACAGCTCGGTTTGTCAAAAATGTAAACTTACTTTTGAAACGCACCAATCTATCACTCCAGCCATTTTTGAGAACAATGATGCAAAGGCACGAAAAGTATGAGCTGCAGCTGGTGATCATGTAATGCATCACAGCAGTTACAGATTTAAAAAAAATCCATTTTATTCTTGAAAAAATAGTAATTTAAGCCTTTTCTTCCCTTTTAAAACCCCTGTGTTCATACAACGTACTCCTCATAGCAGCTTAGTGGCAGTTACAGTTGATTTCTCACTTTCTCTCAAGTTGTATGTCCTCCTCACCTTTCCAGAAATTAAAGAACATCAGAAAATTCAGGTTGCTTTAGTAATGTGAAGTTAAGTGCACAAAAGCGTACATAAAAAATTGCACTCCCACCGCAGCCCTGACCTTGAGCATTTCATCACCAGGAAATCTGAAACACCTAAATGCAGGTGTTTTGTCAATCACACCGTTGCTCTCTGCCTGCTTCGGCCTGAATATCTTCGCCTCCATGCCCCGTCAGTGTTGTGATTTAGTGAACTGGGGGACTAAAGTCTCGAACACCATTAGCTCCCCAGTAGCAGCAAGCGTCTAGGTGTTAGACAAGAGGCTATTATCACACCCAGACACTGGCTGCACAGGCAAAAGCCTCAGAGGAGCTCTCTCCTATAAGCATTTCCATATGGTACAGACCTACTGGACGGATCCAGTGTTTGTCTTTCAGGCTGTGGTGGAAGTCTGCGAGACAAGGTTGAACTTCAAGGGTATAGCCATCTAGGATGAGGTTTTGGTCATATGCGAGGGAGACACGCTTAATTTTTTCCATAAGTCAATCAGATGTGTTCAGCGAAGATTTTCAAAAGATATACTGGACGCTGTCCTTCGTGTCAGTCAACTGTGCTCGGCAAAGATGTGCAAAAGATAAAGGGGAAGAAGAAAGGAGGGAAAAAGGTTCAGTCCCTTCAGTCATGTCCTCATTGGTCTGTGCCTTTCACAGTGAGATCCTTTGTCAGGGATTTTCCCCCGTTGGTATGAGCTTTTGTTTAGGAAAAAGAAAAAAAAAAGAATTGTCGAAGCACAAGCGCCTCACTACAAGCTTATCATCGCTGCTGTGTGAAAACCTTGTTCCTCCATTTTGCTGGTTGGCATGTTTTCACTTTGATTGATGGATTACACGCTCCTCTACTCTCTGACCTCTTGGTGTTTTGAAACCCTTTAAAACCTGCTGGATAACCTTAAAAAAATACATGGCTGTCAACCTGAAGACAAAGCTGTTTTTTTCCTCTAAGTTACTGAAAAGTTTGCAGTTTAATTGCCAACTTACAGGAGCACACATGTTGGAAAGCATTTCTGATGTATAGAATGATATAAACCTTTATCTAGGGATGCATTTAAACAGCCATGACATCAGGTAAGTGTCTTTTTTTAACAGCATGACGATTGTTTTTTCATGTCCAAAATGTTAGTCTTTATGTTTTTATTTCTTTCCCAGGAGTGTCACAGGGAAAAGAGTGGTTCCGTTTCAACCTGTCCTCCATCCCGGAGTCGGAGCACATCCTGTCCGCCACCTTCCACTTCCTGCACAAGCGGCCCCGCCACCACCAGCGTCCGTGGCGTTTCCGGCATCCCCGCAACCCATCATCAGGCGGCTTTCAGCACCTCCAGGCTCAGCACCAGCAGCCTCCCTCGCCGCAGCTCCTCTTCCGTGGAACATCCCCCAACTCTGCTTTCGCAACATGGCTGGGAAACATAACTCTGACTTCCTTTAAGAGAGGCTCTTGGCAAACCAGGGATATCACAGCGGTGTTGAAACATGCGAGGGATCTCAATGAGCTTGTGGTCACAGTAGAGTTTGATATGGGCTTTGGGACATCTCAGCTACAGCACAGGGATCACCCCGGCCAAGAGCGCTTCTCATCGGCTAACCTGCCGTATATGTTGGTGTACGCCGATGACCGAGCCATAGATGAGCCTAACAGTGTGGCCATGTCGCTCCAGCGGTATGGACCCTTTCCGGTTGGGGAGGACCCGGTGCGATTACCAGGCGCAGCCTCGAGGATCAGGAGAGAGCTTCCTCTTTCTCCTCTTGGCCAGATCGACACCAACGACCTCCCGGAGGTTCAGTTCAACACTTTGAAGAACCACGAACTGTGGCAGAGCACGTACTTCCCTGCCAAGGCCAAAGTGGCCGTGAAGTCTGGGCGAAAGCAGGGCCAGGAGAGCAGCGAGGGTCTGAGTAAGCCCCAGGTGCTGAGTTTCGACGAGAGGACTATGAAGAAAGCCAGAAGGAGACAGTGGAGTGAGCCCAGGGTTTGTGCCAGGCGCTACCTCCGGGTGGATTTCGCAGACATCGGCTGGAGTGAGTGGGTTCTGGCCCCAAAGTCATTTGATGCTTACTACTGTGCCGGGACCTGTGGATTCCCCATCCCGAAAGTGAGTCAGGAAGTGGGATAACTTTCTTTTTGTACATGGAATCACTATCAGTGCTCTCTGCACTGATCTTGTAGGAGTAGTTAAATGTTCCAAGAAAATGTCTTTACATTAAAGTCCAGAAGAACAGGGCAAAAACAGATAACACAAGAGAATATAACAGCTAATACACAGATAAAGCAGTATGCCCTTGTGCTCAGAAGTCACTCACACACACAAGCAAACACACCCTGCACACACACACACGCTCCCAAACAATAACCAACATAAGGGCTTGAACTATCTGCAATTACTTCATGCACAATTACATTCAATGCTATGCATATTTATCTCAATTTTCTATCATGAGTTGAAAAGTACAGTGTCCTGCAGCATATGAAATAAATATTAACTCTCTATTGCAGTTTTGAGTGGCCTATTGGTTAAATCCTTTTTGCAGTTCATTTTCAAAGGGAGTGATAGAAAGCCCAAGGTCTTCTTTGTAGATGAAGCCTTTTATAGATTTAGTCAAAACTCCCAATTCTAAATTTATTTGAACAAATAATAATAATAATAAGACATGTTTTTGGTACATTTGCAGCTCCATTTCAATAAATTTCAGTACTTTTGTATTTTTTGCTATTATTTTTGGATTTATGCCTTTATTTTCAAGGTGCATATTCCTGTTGCTTTCCTCTGCAAATGTATGATGAACTAATCCCTTTTCCTGACGACTCACCTCCCCAGGTGGTGCGTCCCTCCAACCACGCCACCATCCAGAGCATCGTCAGAGCTGTGGGAATCGTGCCCGGCATCCCTGAGCCCTGCTGCGTCCCAGACAAGATGAGTCCGCTCAGCGTGCTCTTCCTCGACCCCAACAGGAACATGGTGCTCAAGGTTTATCCTGGCATGTCCGTGGACACCTGCGCCTGCCGGTAGGACCGGGACAGGGTGAAAGTGAGGCGGACTTACCGTGGGAGGGCATCTTTCGCATCAAAGAGTTCAGCAGCGGTACAACTCAGCGAAGAGAGATTAGACGGCACAAAGTGAGAAGTCTGGCAGGGCTGTTCTGTTGGCCTTAAGTCTCATTTGCAGACTTCAATTTCTGATGTCTTCCAACTTCTCAGTTTTGGCCTGACTTGATTTTTTTTTACACCTGTTTAAAATGTTTTTTGAAGACATGCTTTTCTCCACTTTTGCATATTTTCTTCCGAGCTCTACCAACAATTGATGGGATTTCCAGTGTAGAAACCTTTGTATGTCCTGTGCAGTGATTAGATGAAGGGTTTAGTGCAGAGCTCTTGCTGAGGCATCTACAGTACTTCTCTGTTCGTCCTTAAGGTACTCCTTCAGTATTATTTTAGCATTTGGAAAGACATGTAAAGTGATTGTTGCCTGTTTTGGTCGTGGTTAAGGCTCACTTTTCTTCTGGTCTCAGTCTTGACTCGGTCTTGAACCCCTTTGGGACCGGGTCCTGGATTTGGTCTTTGCAACAGCCCCTCCAAGCGGACCCCATAAAGGGTTCCTCATCCTTTTAGGCCTGTTTTTGATGAACTCAGCTCCAGATGCTGCGATCTGATAGTTTTTGAAACCTTCTGACATCAGTATCTTCTCTACTTTATTTGCTGCTTGCCTTGGTCATTCAGACTTCAGAGCTGAATTATGGACTTTTTTCCATAAACTGAAAAAAAACTGCACACTGACTCTCAGACTCAACAGGTTTTGGTTAAGGAGCCCGTCTGGCAGTACATTCACACCCTGCCAAATTAACCAACCTTCATCAATGTAAATAGATACTAATACAACTAAATGTAAGTGTATTTTGTAAATATGTGATGGTACGTCACACCAGAATTAGAATCATTGTAGCTGAACATCCGCCGTATATCATCAAGAAATGCATGAGAGGTAATAGCATCTTCAAACTGTATTTCTATAGTCTTTGATCTGTATATTGTATATAATGTGGTGTTGGTGAACGTGTTTTGCCACACACTGAGTTAGACACATGCTGTAGTTTGGTGTCCTGGTTAGCCCCATGCAGGAAAAGTAGTGCTCTGCTGCCACCTAGTGTGCTTTTTGGGACAATTCAAGGCACTGTTATTCAGAAATTTGAAATGAGTGAGTTTACCTCTAGTCCATGAGTATATCCTAAATGACATGTACAGTTTGTAAGATACAGTAATGACAGTAGATTTCTAAAAAACAACAACAACAACAAAAAGTGGATGTTTTTCTATCCACCCTTACATGATTGTATGAGTTAAGTGAACTGTGTGTAGGCTTTTGTCTCTTACGTTTTCTTTAACAAATCATAGTCATAATGTATGCCTGGTATGGAAATAAAACGGAACTGTACATACAAATATACTTGTTCATTTTTCATTAAATTTGTAAACATAATGCTGTGTACAGCTGAGGATTATACCATCTGTACTATTGATATATAGAATATCACATATCAATAATCCAACATAAAAACATGAATATATACATTTATAATTCAGAACTCAACTAATGTATTGGTTTGTTGATATATTTTGCAGATATTGGCCTATCATTATATATGAGATAAGGTCCAGCAATTTTGTCGGTGAATGCTGATATGATGGAGGAAAAGAGTCCAGAAAACCTGCAGTGAAATTCGATTACATTTTTGCGATTAATTGTTTAGTTTGTGTGTGTGTGTGAGTGTGTGTGTAAAGGAATTGCTCATTTAATGGCCAGCTATATCTCACAGTACCTTGATCATTAAATAAGTGACCCTGCCTTTAAATACTTTAGTCTGGTTTCAATCAGCGGAGGGGTTTCGTGACTCAGTATGGTTTGAATGCTGCTTAAATGCCGTTTGCTGTAATGAAAAAAAATAAAATTACACTGAACACATCCAATTTTTTAGCATGGTGATGGAAAAATGAAACTGAATATGAGTACAAAATAGCCATCAGCAACCTCAATACAGCATCAGTATCACCATCAGCCTTCAAAAATGATCAGTCAAGCTGTAATGTGATTTAATAGATTATTCCCAGCCGTTTTTCACTGTAAAATAAGCCGATGACTGTGGTTTCACAGCAGATCTTTCGCAATCCAGCTTGTGCTGTTACAGTACGTTCGCTGTCCTCCGGCGTGCCTACAGTACACGCTGAACCCGTGCCAGCAGATATTGTTGTTGCCTTTCATCGCTGATTGACTCCATAGAGAGGAAGTCTTTACAGTATGAAAAGGGCCACAATGAAGGCATTTTTATGAAACCCCGCATGAACCAAATACTGAATGAGTATGTGAAAGCCCAAGATAGCCCGGACTCAGGCCAACGTCCCCGGACTCATTGGCTTCTGCTGGGGACTCAAACCCCCCACGGTGAGGCCTAGTCCCACATCCAGGCCGTCTAGGAAACACAAGACGTGATGGGATGGAGGCTGCCACCGCTCTATCTTTGTTTCCTCTTGGCCGTCAGGAAATAATCTCTGTTCTCACGCCTACAGCTTTTGTAGATTTGTTGATTTTGTAAGATATTTGGTTTGACTGCTGTCCCAAAAATACTATGTGCCTCATCAAAATGCATTGTCATGGAAATTAAGTATAAGACTAACAGTGAAAGTGGAAGTGGAGACAAGGCTCATTCCCTCTCTTTAGTTCAAGTTCATGTTTATTTAGGGGCCCTTATTAAAGCTTTATAGGCCCATTGTACTCTTAAATAGCAATCTTAGCCATTTCCATTTATGGCAACCAACATTTTCATTTTGTTGTTTGCTATTACTGATCACCATAAGACAAAATAATCCAGGCTATATCAAATTTGTGAAAGCTTTTCCATTTGTCACTCACGTTCTGGTCGCTCCCTCCTGCTGCACAGGAAGTGATGGGTTTGCATTTCTGGTTTGTAAACAGAAGAAGAAGAATCAGGAAGTTTACTTAAGAAAACATAGCCGCCATGTCTGAGCAGACAAAGAGAAGAGCGCCACCTACAGAAACTCCATTAACAGAGAATCCCAAGAAAAAGACACAGTGCTTTCCACTCTGTCTGACTGACAGGCGGCCTCTGGGAAATGCAGTGCAAAAGCACCGCACCAATGAACATTTAGGAACATAGAAAGGGACTAAATTTAAAAAAAAAAATGAAAACAGAAAGATATCTCAGATTTTAAGACCACTTAAAGACTTCTCATAGCTCTCCAGTAGACCATCTGGGGAATGAAGAAATATATTTAATCATATATTTGTGTCTTAACCACATTAGCTTTTGCAAACACAGATCACATCTGGGCGGACGATGGCACAAAGTCACATGAACCTTTTGTGCCTTTTGATGACTGTGATTGGTGTTATTTGACCACTGACAATTACAAAACACTACTTAATATTGCTACTTTTGTGTTTATGACTTTGTATTGTAATGTGGCTGTGAATTACATTGCATTGCATCATGTTTCTCCTATATCACGTAGCTGAAACAGACATCTATTGAAAATTTGACATTTTATCTAGCAAAGTAAGGTTTGAATAAATTAAAACACATCAGACAGACTGCACAAAGCATCCATCTAAGTATTTTTAGCATCAATGCCCCTAAAGTGATCAAAATAACTGATGCTGATAGAGTCTGCAGAGGCACATTTTGGCATCTGAAGCAGCTACAAGATGATGATGATGCATGTCTCAAAACTTGGACGCGAGTCAAGAATACATTGACCTGTTAGAAATATGCAGCGACAAAGAATGCAATGTGCTACGTGAATTTATTTGAGCATCTGCAATTTGCTCTCCACTGGCCCCTCAAGCTGGGAAAAGACGTTTTATGGAAATGTCTGCTTGTCAGTAACCTCACAGTTTCCAGTGCCTCCCTCATTATCGCTGTCAAGTGTTTACAGTGTCTTCATTAGCAGCCAGCCCTCTAATGATAACAAAGTCTAAAAGAAGGCATCAATGGCAGAGATAAGCTCAGCCAGGGTACTATTTTGGTTGACACGAGTCCCCCTGTTTACTCTGGGAGCATGGGAGCGAACCTCAGGACTGTGGCCCTTGCATGGGGAATCTCTGTTTTCAAACCTTGCCGTCCCAAAGTCTGTTTTCAAGCCTGTAGTGTCGCCAGGAGGAAGGTGAAGTGTGTGCCAGTTCAGTCATTGGCTTAAATAAGGTCTGATTTCAAAATGCAGAGCTCCAGGACATTCCTGTTCCAGATGTGTTTGAGTCTGGTGGTTTCCACTGGCTCCTGCAGCTGTAAACCTCTCAACAACGACATCCAAAGAGAGGACCTGGAGGGATACTACTCCCGGCTGTCAGAGCGGGACCTATTCGAGGAGGAAGACACGGACTCGCGGCTGGAGAGCCTCCTGGGAACCATGAAGGAGGGCTTTCTGAGGCAACTCAACTTATCAGATGTTCCTCAGGAGCACAACAAGATCTACCCACCTCAGTTCATGATAGAGCTCTACAACAAGTATGCCTCCAACAGCACAGCAAGCCCACAGTCTGATGTCATACGAAGCTTCACGGTCCAAGGTACATCTATCTTTTTATGAGATGAAAAATGTACGACTCGTGGGATTATATGCAGTTTGGCGGCCATGCTCCCTGTTAATAAAGATAACTCTTAACCTTGTTAACTGGGTGCCTTTCTCCCAATAATTCCATCACTCACAGATTTGATAAACACATGTGGCTCTATCAACCTGCTAAACATGTAGTTCATATGGTTAAATGTACAGTTTATCTTAGGGTTAGGCTGATATATTGATATGTGAGCCAGTTAATGTCGTCCATGGCCTCATCTACATAAAAAAAATGTGTAAAATGTGCAAAAAATTATTCCCTTTTTTTTTTTGGTGTGTTTTAGTCATTACTTTAATTGCTCAATTATGCTCACTTAAAAACCCAATGTTTCCTAGAGTTTCCACCCAACTTGTCACTGATTAGGTGCGGTGTAATTTTATCTTTCCCCCACGATTTTCCAAGTTTCAGATGCATTACCATCCGGGAATAAAATTCTGCAGGCAAAATCTGAAAAGTTTTTACATGTAAAACAGTCAAAGGGTTTGACATTGTTTATCAGCACAAAATATCTCTAACTTCAATCTAAACATACACATATCGACGTCAGTCTACAAGCCCATACCAGACAGCATGGACGTCAGCATCTGTTTTAAGTAACTTGTCATTTCTCACCATCTCTCCAACAGATATATCTCACTCAGTGACAAATGCCACCACATCATGGCACAGATTACAGTTCAACATCAGTGTGCCCACCCACGAGAGGATCACCGCTGCTGAACTGCGGCTCTTCCTCCTGCCGGACGCCGGGTCAAGGACGATGTCCCACAAAACCACTGTCAAAGTCTACGAGGTGGATTACAACGAGCCCGAACCCACGACCCACCTGCTGGTCGGGAAGGAGGTGTTTGGGTCGCATGGTTTCTGGGAGACATTCGATGTGACCCGAGCTGTTCAGAGCTGGATCAAATCAGACTGCGGAGAAAGTGGGTTTGATATAGAGGTGGATAGGAAGGACTGTGGATCTTTCGAAGGCGATACGGGATGTTTGCACCTGAGCGTGTCCATTGGAGACAACACTTCGGCCGCTCTGATAGTCTTCTCAGATGACCTGGGTAGCAGGAAGCGAGAGACAAAGAAGGAACTGAGAGAGATGATTCTCCACGAGGAGGAAACCATCTTCAGCTCGGGCGCCAACTGGAACGACGAAGACCATCTTCCAAATGAAATCCCTGAAGCCCTACATCCGAGGAGGAAGAAGAGGAAGGCAGAGAGGGAGTACTGCCGGCGGACGTCGCTCAAGGTCAACTTCAGAGACATTGGCTGGGACAGCTGGATTGTGGCGCCTCCTGAATACGATGCGTTTGAGTGTCGCGGCATGTGTTACCACCCATTGACAGACGAATCGACCCCGTCCAAACACGCCCTCATCCAGACACTGATGAACATCAGGAACCCCAAGAAGGCCAACATGGCGTGTTGCGTCCCAATCAAACTGGACCCCATCACAGTCATGTACCAGGAGAATGGTCGTCTCACCATACGATACCTGTATGAGGAGATGAAGGTGGCAGAATGTGGATGTAGGTAGTGAGAGGGCTGGTTGCTTTGGTGGTAGCGGGGTTGACTGTAATGGTTATAATGCTGCTTCACTAAGTGTTGGAAGTTGGAAATTCCTTGTTGGGTAGCTTGTAATTGAAACCCCGATGCATTCCAGAGAGAGGAAAAAAAGCAGAGAAACATGGATGGCTGCGAGATTTTCTTTGCCAAACCTTAAGTAACTGCTCCTTGTGTAACATCTAATGTCAGTGATGTCAGCTAGCTGGTTAGCATAGATTGTGAGCAACTGCAAGTAAAACTTTACATTTCAAGTTTATGTTTAACTGTTTACCACACAGGTGTTTTGATAAGTTGAAAGGTCCATACCAGTGATTTTGCATGTTTGGCATTATATTTACAGACGGTACATGCTACGTATTTCTGCTAATCTGCTCCAAAAGCAAGCAGTGGTATGTTAGAACTGCTGTATCATTCCTCCAGCCGTTGGTTTCCATTCATTCCACTACGATATGAAAACGAACTTTCAGAGCCTTCAGACTTTCTTCACACCAGTAATCCATCAGCGGAATAAAGTCCTCCACATTTGTTTTCCTAAAAGCAGCAGCACTGTTGTGTTTTCATGAGTTCTTTTTGAAAGTGGGGCGAAGTGAAACATTCCCTCCACCAATGAAAATAGTCCCCAGAGAAAGATTTGTTTTCTACAGTCAATTATCAGTTCTGTGCTTTATCAATGTTGGCGACTTTGTTAGTCACAGAAACAGAACATTTTTTAAATTTGAAAATTGATTGATTTTGATCATATGTTGTGAAATCTAATGATGAAATCTGTGCTAAGTATGATTTCCAAATGGTCTGTCATAAATAGGCCAAACATTCAAAATCACCTGTATGGTCCTCTAAGGGCTCTAAATGTGAAAAATATAATTTAAAAATTATAAACATGTTAAAAAGTATTGCTATGTTGTGTTCACAGTTTATGCCACCATGCTTACACGACATCAGATCAGAAACCTCAGCATGAGGAAATCTTGCCCTTTAATTCAAACTTGAAGGGCTGTTCTATTGTTCTATTTTTTTTAACCAGCAGGAAGACAGACTTTCTAACTGTCCAACAAATCTGGATTGCAGCACAAAACCAGAACCACCAACAGGTCATTTATACCTCTTTGTTCCAGAGTTTATCCTCAAATGAATCTCATCAGGGCCTTGAGAATTTTGCCAAAACTGTCAAAAAAACAAACAAACAAACAAAAAAAAACATATTCTGGCATTATTCTGATATAACTGAAAATGTCCATATAACGGCCATATAATTATTATTTGCTGATTTTTTCCCCAATGTGTCTAACAATTTCAATACACAGCCATTATACCATGACTTTCTTTTTCATTTTACATGTTGATTCTTTCAAATATGCTGAAGCTTATACATTGGCACTGTGATCGTTCAGATATTTATGCAAAGAAATTTAATAAAATCTAAGGTGGGGTAAAACTGGCCTGTTGGTCATGGTGGTGGAAGTTGTAGTGTTAATATTTAGTCTTAATGTAAATCTGTACATTACCATTGTAAGTGGCATTTTGTTTATATTAAGTGTAAGCCAGTCAAGTGCAAAGTTATTACAGAATAAAAGGAAAGCCAGTCTCAAACCTCCATTATCCTTCTCCATACAGATACAGAGTCTGTTCTGTGATACTAATGCAAGAGAGCTGAAGAGAAACAGGACGTCAAAAATGGCACCGCAAAGTCTGCAAATGTCCAAAGACAACTATTCAGGATGGTTTGTGAAATGTATAAAACTGAAGTACACAATATGGAAATGTTTGATTTTCTGGTCCTTTGTGAATCAGGATGATAATCCAGTAAAGAAACCTCTTATAAATCCTGCAACACTTAAATTTTCCAGTATTCTGAAATCTGAAAAAGCTCAGCAGTGAAACCTTACATTCAAATCTCATCAATCTGTTGGTGTTCAGATTTTTATGAATTTACATTTCTTTGTATGATTTGTATTTTGATCCATTTTACTAACAATTTAGAGGTCTGGTTTATAGGACACACGGTGGGGAAATACAGCTCCAGGACTCATACTGAAACTGATGACACTTTGTCAGCAATTATTTCTCCAGGGGAATTCCTGAAAGTGATTAGTCTGTCAACAGGAATTTTTGGGGAGGAAAAATTAATTTACTGTATATTTGAGTATTTCATAGAAAAAAGTACTCATTGCTCATTAAAGCTGGTTGAGTCATATAATTGAATGTGACAGGTCTTTTGATAGATTGTCTTCGTGTCAACGAGATGTTAATGTGTGCACAGTGTAGTGTCACAGCAGACTGTTTAAATAAAGTAGTGAACTAAAAGATAACCAACCATCACCTCAAGGTCCTGATCT
>OMLB01019246.1:15795-31197 GCA_900302555.1 Myripristis jacobus
GATCTTAAAATGCAATTGGCTGATAAAATCGGGAAAGTAGCTGCTGATTTTTTGATATTTCCACAAGTGGACAAATGAGTGAACTGCCTGGATCAGATAACACACATAACATAAATACCATAGATAACATAAATATCATAGGGGTTGTAACTTAAAAAATAAGGACTGTGTAGTTACCTCTGGATATTGTGTAACGAGCACACTCACATGTTGTACTTTTCCTTTACATTTGTTAATTCACTTTGTACAATGTTGAGTCATAAAAATATCACTTCATGGCTTCTGACTGTAACTTTTCTGTGGCTGTTATTTATCTTAATGTATGTTTTGTATGAAGTACAGTAAAGATGAATTACGTGTAAAATCATGAATGTGTGTTTTTGCCACCAGCAGACTCCAGACAGCAAATCCTGACTACAGCACGTGTAATTGTGTGTGTGTATGTGTGTGTGTGTGTGTCTGTGTGTGTGTTGGTATGCAACTAAACCACAAAGCAGATATGCACATGCACTCACATTTCATCTCAATATCTCACTATCAGCTTGGTAAATATTTGAAGTCAGTGGCTTCAGTTTGTCCGTGTTACTGCTGAAACATGGGTGACAAAACAAACGAGAGGATGAGACGATGTAGACACTTCCACTTCCTTCCTGGAAAGACCGAAATAGCACGAGCCTCAAAATAGCACCAATAACAAGATAAGCAGTCTTGTTTTGCCGCCTTTGTATAGCCAAGAAAATAATTGGCTCAGCAAGATTTTGCGGCACAAATTGATCTCCAACTGTCACGTGACTTCAGAACCGGCGTAATAAATTCCTAGAATGCCGTATTTAATTTTTGTTGTTTTTTTGCTTTTTCACGGACAGAGCTTTCGAACCAAAAATAACCTGGTTGGTGGAGTTAAAAGTAGAAAAGTAGTACCATAGCTCCTGTGATACTACTCAGTGATGTTTATCCTGTTTGGCCCAGTGCCAGCCCACAGGGTTTATGGATGTTTTTCAGTGTTTAATCTCCAGTTAGTTAACTGGAAAAAAAATAGTTTTATTCTTTCATGACCGAGGCATAAATGATCTCGGAAGGTCAGCAGGATAGCTAGCTAGCATAGAAGTAGTAGTAGTAGAAATAGTAGTAGAATTAAATTTACTTTGGTCCTTTTCCATTTTACAAAATGAATGCACATAGAAATAAATAAATGATAGTAGTGGATGATTTGTTACTTATTTTTATAGAAGTGTCTTGTTACGGGGTGTATTTTCAGCAGCACAGATGCTAACAAATGATCTTATAAATATTATAGAATTATTATCGGAATACTACAGGTAGCAGCCTGTCTCTATAATCCTCTTACTCTTCTGTGATTACACAATGCTACTTGTCATTTTGATCATGTATGTGACAGTGCTACTACTTTTATAAAGGTGTCATGGTGCAGGTTGTATTTTCAGCAGCACAGATGCTAACAAATGATCTTATAAATATTATAGGAATACTACAAGTAACACTGCATCTTTATGATCCTCTTGCTCTCAACTATTGTCTCTTGGATCATGAAGGCAGTAATACCACTACTTTAATAAAAGTGTCTTGCTGCGCGGTGTATTTTCAGCAGCACAGACACTACAAAATGGTCGTAGAAATATTAAAGGAACATTATAGGAATATCACAAGCTGCAGTGTGTCTCTGTTACCCCCTTGCTTTTAGTTACTTCTCACAAAAGTGATGCCACTCTATAGAGTATATATGGTACAATATAGTACAGAATTGAGTATTTATAGTATATAGTTTAGAGAATATTATAGATTCAAGATGAAACTGACAGAGGGGACGGACGGCACCACAAACTTCAGTCAGATAAAGGATCAATGAGTCGGGCAGACTAGACTAACATATTCAACTAAACAACCTCTCTGACTCTGGGCTCTCTCTGCCACTAGGGGGTGGAGAGGGGGGATGGCAGCTTAACAAGGGAGTTGCATTTTGGTCATTTTGCAACATACAATGTGAACATTGTATGTTGAAGGAGGATTTTGTATTTTGTGTGGATTTTTCCTCTGTTTTTTTTTTTTTTTTTTTTAAGAGCTCTAGGCTTGACAGTGATAACTTAATCCCTTCTCACCATCCTGACTTTTTCACTGGGGCTCAATTAAGAAAACTTGTCATCCTTTGGCTGTGCCCAGTGCGGTTTAATACAACTAATAATATTATTTCTCATAATTGCATTAGCATTTTTAACTGTAAAAAGGAATTTTGAAGTAGGATGTGTTGTTTTGTGGTATTATTATGTTGTCCAAATGTTCTGTCCTTAATCATTTAACTATAATGAGAATAAACTGGAAATAAATCATTTAAAAAAAAATAAAGATTCTTTAAGAGCTCTGCCTTCAAGAATTGCTTGAATCACTAAAACCTCAATCTGCTAATTATAGTTGGCTTCTCCCTGAGATTAGTTTACCAAGGCTTCTATTTTAAGGTAATTTTCAGTTCAGGGATTCCATCATCAAAAACTCCTGATGTCATGTTTGACACCGTGGACAATGTTTGAGATGTTCTCAAAAGAGAGGCCGGTTCCTGCTTTGTGCCCAGGGAATCTCTGCAGGGGATTGTATTATGTAAGGCGCAGGGGCTATTAAAAGTTAAGAAGGTCAGCTTAGCAGAGCGCCGTCTAGCTTCTGGAAGGAGAGGATGGTTGCATAATTCTGAGCTGTATAAATGCCTGGATCAAGGTCTTATTTAGATCCCAAGGTGAACTCATGGCTGGTGTCAAGTACAAGGCCAGATCTTGAGTTAATCAAATTCCAAAGGACCTTAAGAATTTTTTAAAATAATAAATACTTTGTTTCATTAAAAAAATAAGTTATGAATGCAGTGTAATGTAATAATAACTTAGGAAAATATTGTAAACCATCCATATATAAGCCAAAAGTATAATAAATAAAAATTGTAATGCGTTTTCCTTATTGTGAGGCAATTTTTTAAAATTTCCAGTAGTTATTACGTGTGCATAAGAGGTTTAGGTTACTAAGTAGTAAATTCTGAGATGATTATGTTACTACTTTGTCTGACAGTTGAGAGATCGAAATAAAGATGTTTCATTGCAATTTGACTGGTTTAGAGTGACATTTTATTGCATGTTGTTGTTATTGCTGTATCTAACCGCTTTTCCATTACAAGGCACAAATTTGCAAAGGCAAATGCACAATTTCAAGTAAGAACATGTAAAAACAATACTGTGGAAAAAAAGGATCAAATTCAACATTCATTCCCTGTAAATCAACGTCTTGTTCATATCGATGTCCAGAGAGTGTTTTACCCTGGCGTTCTGATCCTGCCTGTGTTTTTAGAGGGCTTTACCATGTGTCCACAAACTGTGTAATCATGTCATCAGCGGAGTGACCCAGACATGACCTCTTAAAGCCACCAGAAGCACTGCAATACACTGCCATAAGCTGCCATACAGGGAATAGGGAGAGAGCGAGGGAAAGAGAGAGAGTGAGTCAGAGAGTTTCACATCAGCCATTTCATTACTTTACCCTCACCTCATTTTGTTAGTAGCATAAAGAAAAATATGTAAGATATCTGCCTGAATTTCATAGAATAATGCAAATATACAATGGGATGTAGGGGCATAGCAATAAATGTAGGTTTTAATTCCAGCCTAAATTTGGTTTCAGTAACTGCATTACCAGAATGTGTCGATGCCATAAAATCTTCTTGACAAAACCAGATGTTATATAAAGCAACTGCATAAAAAAACTAATAATCAAACAAAACTAGGAACCTAACTATATATTGTGTCTCTGTGACAGAAGCAAAGAGACGATTTCCCATTTGGCAATTTTTGTCTGCAATTGTCTGCTGGCTAAAGCACAACAGATAATGCGATTAAAGGTTTATTGGGGACAAAAGCCTCTTATGTCGATGTTGTCATTGTCCGAAAAACCTGCAACAGTGACAACATTCCCTCTCTAGCAAAAGCCACCATCCCCTCTGCATAGACAAACCGAGACTGCAGCATACCAACGACGACAGTGTGGGAAATTGTCCTCTTTCCATCAGTGATGGTTAAGAAAATGGAGGTGACTGGACGTGTACCAGCTGTACTAGCGATGCTTCTCTTCTCGACTCTCTCTGCCAGCTCCTCGTTCCAGCCTGCCCTGGTACTAGACATGGCCAAGATACTGCTGGATAACTACTGCTTCCCTGAGAACCTGGTTGGGATGCAGGAGGCCATACAGCAGGCCATCAACAGCGGAGAAATCCTTCAGATTTCTGACAGGAAGACCCTGGCAGCTGTCCTCACAGTGGGAGTGCAGGGAGCCCTTAACGACCCACGGCTGACGGTGTCGTATGAGCCCAATTTTGTCCCGGTGATGCCTCCGGCGCTGCCATCCCTCCCCACAGACCAGTTAATTCGGCTGGTGAGGAACTCAGTGAAGCTAGATATCCTGGAAAATAATGTGGGCTATCTACGGATAGACCGGATCATCGGGGAGGAAACAGCAGAGAAGCTCGGTTCTTTGCTGATGGATAACATCTGGAATAAAGTCGCTCACACGTCCTCCCTGATCTTTGACCTGAGGTACAGCACAACCGGAGAACTCTCGGGAGTTCCTTTTATAATCTCCTATTTCTCTGACCCTGAGCCCCTCATTCACATTGACACTGTGTACCACAGGCCCTCTAATACAACCCAGGAGCTGTGGACCATGTCATCCATAATGGGAGAAAGGTATGGAAAGAAAAAGGATGTGATTATTTTAATTAGCAAACGCACTGTGGGTGCTGCTGAGGCAGTAGCATATACATTGAAACACCTAAAAAGAGCCATCATAGTAGGAGAGAGGTCTGCTGGTGGATCAGTGAAAGTCCAGAAGATCAGGATTGGCGATTCAGGGTTCTACATAACAGTTCCCGTGGCGAAATCTGTCAGTCCAATCACAGGCCAGAGCTGGGAAGTGAGTGGCGTTTCTCCGTCCGTCACCGTCATCGCCAAGGAAGCTATTGGAAATGCGAAGTCCCTCTTGGCCGTGAGGAGCGCCATTCCTAAAGCTGTTCAGAGCATCTCAGATATCATCAGGCAGTTCTACGCTTTCACCGACAGAGTTCCAACCCTCCTTCAGCATCTGCAATCTACGGATTTCTTCTCGGTCATATCCGAGGAGGACCTGGCAGTGAAACTCAACCAAGAGCTCCAGGCTGTATCTGAAGATCCTCGACTGACCATCAAACACATACAAGACAACGCTGCTGTTATAGTTGAGGACTCTGAGCCTGATAAATTTCCAGATGACCCAGAATTATTGAGTGCACTGGTTGATGCTGTGTTCAAAGTGGAAATCCTCCAAGACAATACAGGCTATCTCCGCTTTGACACGTTTGTTGAGCCGTCAGCAGCAGCTAAACTAGGAGAACACATGGCTAAAAAAGTGTGGGAGCCCCTCAAAGACACCGCCAATCTGGTCATTGACCTCCGCTACAACACTGGTGGATCTTCTGCCTCCCTGGCATTAATACTCTCCTATCTCCAGGACGCCTCACAGAAACTACACTTTTTCACAATTTATGACCGAATTCAAAACACAACAACAGAACATGGCTCACTGCCAAACATTATTGGCCCAACCTACAGCTCCAAGCGTGGAATTTACGTCTTGACCAGCTACTTCACCGCAAGCGTTGGAGAAGAGTTTGCTTATCTAATGCAGTCCTTACATCGTGGCACAGTCATTGGGGAAATTACATCCGGTACCCTGATGCATTCAAAGACACTCCAAGTAGAGGGCACAGATATCGCCATCACTGTCCCTTTTATAAACTTCATAGATAACAGTGGTGAATGCTGGCTGGGAGGAGGCGTGGTCCCTGATGCTATCGTGCTAGCTGAGGAAGCTCTGGACCATGTTCACGAGATCATGGAGTTCCACAGAGGACTTAAGTCCCTCATAGAAGAAACAGGGGAACTGTTAGAAAAACACTACGCTATCCATGAGGTCGCCGTAAAGGTCAGTAAGGTGCTGCTGAGCAAATGGGAAGAGGGTTCATACCGATCCGTGGTTGATTTTGAGTCCCTTGCGTCTCAATTGACGGCAGATCTCCAGGAGACTTCAGGCGATCACCGCCTCCACATCTTCTACTGTGACGTCGAGCCCGAGTCACTTCACGAAGTCCCAAAGATCCCGACGGCAGAGGAAGTGGGATACATTATCGACGCTCTGTTTAAAATAGAGGTGCTGCCAGGTAATGTCGGCTACCTGAGGTTTGACATGATGGCAGATGTTGAGGTGGTGAGGGCTATCGGGCCTCAGCTGGTCAAATTAGTATGGAGCAAGATAGTAAACACTGATAGCCTCATAATCGACATGAGGTACAACACCGGCGGCTATTCAACGGCAATTCCTCTCCTGTGCACCTACTTCTTTGATGCCGAACCCTTGCGACACCTTTACACCGTCTTCGACCGCACCACAACCACCATGACGGAGGTTATGACACTGCCACAGGTCAGAGGTCAAAGGTATGGGCCAACAAAAGATGTCTTCATCCTCACAAGTCATATGACGGGGTCGGCGGCTGAAGCGTTCACCCGCACTATGAAGGACCTGAATCGGGCCACTGTGATTGGGGAGCCGACGATTGGAGGGTCTTTATCAAGTGGAACCTATCAGATTGGGGACAGTATCCTGTACGCTTCCATCCCTAACCAGGTTGTTTTGAGTGCCGTCACCGGGAAAGTGTGGAGCGTTTCAGGGGTTGAGCCCCATGTTGTTGCCCAGGCGAATGATGCTTTGTCTGTAGCACAGAAAATCATAGCAGCAAGGCTGGAGAAGAAAGAGCAAGGGAAATAGTTAATTACATTGTCTTCTCAGTTCCCTAAACATGATTAGCTCATTTGACCTGTGTTTAACCATCACTGAAATTCCAAATCCACAGTTTTCAAGAGATACATATTAGATGACCGAGGCCTTTCATTCAATATCAGTATATATCAATATATTAAATGTCATGTGATCCATCACCAAAATGAAAGAGGTTCCTCCCTGACTACAGCTATGTAAAAACAGCTTGCAAACCCTGCAATGACACCAAATTTCCTTTGAACTTTTTAGTTATTCATTTGTTCCTTTGCTTTTTCAAATAGCTTTTTTTTAAACAACATAAGTCTTCATTTAAAAGACTACTGCTAATGATAATTTCAGATCAGTATTATCATCAGATTTGGGTTTCAGCAGAGTGTTTTAGTGTCCCATTATGGTCTAAATGCTGTTTCTGAGGCAAGAAGTCTTGATAGAAACAATGCATCCTTATAACTTTTTTTTTTGCTGATAGGAGAAAAGACAGAGGATTTGGGCTTTCAGCAATGTCAGCAGAAAAATATTAGTATGGGCCCTCAAAAATCTGTCACTCTGGTATTTGTAGAAATTCACTCAACTTGCCACCTCAGTGAAATTTAGATACCGTCGTCCAGAGCAATCTACAATGAGAAAGAGTCAATGATTTGGTGTCTTAATTATGTAAATAATTATGTACTTAATAAGTAAACAATTGGCATACAACCCAAAATATAATATAATGTTGTGTATAATATACTGTGTTTATAATAATTTGTACTTGGTAAGTAATTTCCATGTATGGAGTCATGCATATTTTAATATACTGGACTACTGTTGTATTTTAGAAAAACAAAAAAAAGCTGATAACAGAAAGTGTATATAACATACAAGCTTACACACCAAACATAAATGTTAATTACATTACATGACATAATTTAAATGGGTGCACTTTTTTGGAGCACCTTAAAAATTGGCCCTTGCATATTTTCAATACATATGATGTAAAGTAATTTCACCTTTTATGTTTATTTTCTTAGTCTATGTAAAAGCCTAGCTTTGATGTTAGGAAAGCATCTCTCAAATGTTAAAAACTGTTATGATTTGAGTTGCCTTTTTCATCTGACTAATCCACTGCTCTGTGGCTTATACATTTTTTTTTTTATTATTATTACAGTAAATCCCTGTAATGTCATATTTTAATACCAAATGGTTTATGAAGTGAATTTTCTGTTGACCCATATTTTTGTAGAAGACACAGATTTAATATGAAAAAATGGAGATGTATGCTGATATATTTGATGATATGGAATGTTTGATAATTTACTTCATAGTGGGATTTCTTTGATATTTATGAATGCCATGCCACATTTTACTAAAACACCAGTTATTTTCTGTTGCTCTTTTTATTTTGTTTTGTGATCCTTTTGTCTCATTTAGTAGGAACTAAAACTGATCAGTAGAGGGAGCAAGTACCAAACAAATCCAACATGAATGTTTCTGTTCACTTGTCCTGCACCACAACAGAGCCAGCCACCACCTACTGAACTGTATTCAAAACAATAAAGTCTTTACCACATGTGAAACAATGAAGAACCGCATGCCTCAGAATTATTTGGGGGTACAGGAATGTCGTAATAAGCAGAAAAAAGGCAATGGCATACATTCCTCTTTGAATATGTACAATTTCCGAGCAGGCCACACATCCACCATATGTGTTGTGTTGAATTATATAAACTCATTGATCAATGCAATTTTTCATCTCAGTGTGTGGAGGGGAAAAAATGAGGTCAACCAGAAATCCATGGTAAGACAAGAAAGAATGGGTGATTCTTGCTCTAAGCTTGTAATAGTGTTGAGTGAGACTTAACATACCATGAGGCCTGAGCTGGAGAGGAAAGGTTTGCAAAATGACAAAAGGTTTTCACACTGTACAATGAACTTCAACCTAGTTTTGGAAATTGAACAGCCATAAAGATAAAGCCTCATATTTCCTGAGTTATTTTAACATTCTGCCATGTCCACCAATGCTCAAACAATTTTAAGGATGCAAATACTTCTAGGGATGTGTGAAGTCTTCTCAGGAAAAAATCCTATGTTGTTGACTTCTGTTATATACCTACACAGAGGGACTTAGTCAGTGCACTGTGGGTGATCCCAGCAGGAGATCACCCCACTTAGATCACCCACCACCAGTCATAATCCATTTCCACATATGTCCTGTCTGTTTCAAATTTTACCACACAGGTAGCTTTAAATACTTATTCCAAATCTCTTGTGTAAATTTAAGACCTATATCTTCGGTAACACTACCTACTTGTTGCTACACCTACTTGGCTAGCTTGTTATTGTCTTACAAAAGCTCTCAGGATAATACGATTAGAGGTTTATTGTGGGGTAAATCCTCTTATGTGTGTGTTAACAGCAACCTTACAGCCGAAACAGTGTCATTTGACAAAGGACCTCTTCGCAGAAGGAGGTTCTGCTGGTCAACATCTACTCCCTGCTGCTCAAGACTGCCTAACCTGGCTGACAAAATGGCAAAGTCTCTCTTTTTGGTAGCATCTCTGCTCATTCTGGGCAATGTTTTTATTGTCCGTGCCACGTTTGCCCCAAGCCTCATCGTAGACATGGCAAAAATCCTCTTGGACAATTACTGCTCTCCAGAGAAGCTGGAAGGCATGCAAGAGGCAATTGATGCAGCCTCCAGCAACACAGAGATTCTCAGCATCCCTGATCCTGACACCCTGGCTAGTGTCCTCACTGCAGGGATCCAGAGCACCATCAATGACCGACGCCTGAGGGTTACTTACGAGCCAAACTTCGTCCCTGTGGTTGCTCCTGAGATGCCCCCTTTGCCCCCCGAGCAGCTTGTTGCTGTCCTCAAGACTTCAATCAAGCTCGACATCCTGGAGGGCAACATTGGCTACCTGAGGATCGACAACATCCTTGGGGAGCAGGTAGCAGAGAAGATCGGCCCTATGCTCTTGGAGTTGGTGTGGAGTAAGATCCTGCCCACCTCTGCTCTGATCTTTGACTTGCGCTACACCAGCAGTGGAGACCTGTCAGGAATCCCTTACATTGTGTCTTACTTCACCGACTCCGAGCCCGTGATTCACATTGACACCGTGTACGACCGCACCACAGACACCACCACTGAGCTGTGGTCTATGTCCACACTGCTGGGCGACAGGTACGGCTCCAGCAAGCCCCTCATTATCCTCACCAGCAAGAACACCAACGGCATCGCCGAGGATGTCGCCTACTGCCTCCAGAACCTGAAGAGGGCGACCGTCGTCGGTGAGAAGACCGCCGGTGGTTCAGTGAAAGTTGACAAGATCAAAGTGGGCGACACTGACTTCTATGTTTCTGTGCCAACTGCAAAGTCCATCAACCCCATTACTGGCTCCACCTGGGAAATTAAAGGTGTGACACCCGATGTCGAGGTCAGTGCCGAGGACGCTCTTGCAACCGCTATCAAAATCGTCAACCTTCGCGGCCAAATTCCAGCCATCATCGAGGGTTCGGCGGCCCTGATTGCTGATAACTATGCCTTCGAGGCTGTCGGAGCTGATGTTTCAGCAAAACTGAACGGACTTCTGGCAAGTGGTGAGTACAGCTTGGTCAGCACCAAGGCTGATTTGGAGGCGAAGCTCTCTGCTGATCTGAAGACCCTGTCTGGGGACAAGAGCCTGAAGACCACCAGCAACACCCCAGCCCTGCCACCCATGGTGAGACTCACTAGATGTTGCTGAGTATTAAGTTTTGATTGCAAATTTAAATGACTGTTTGGCTCAAACAGAACATTTCCCAAGATTAGTAAGTGCTAATTTGTCCAGTAACAATTATTGAGAGTTGACAAGCGTTGTTTAAAGCATTGTCTGTGGGTGTGGACTGGAACTGAGATCATTTATTTTTAGAGAGATTAATTACCATCTACGATTTGCTGTACAGTGACCAAAAATTCAAAGTCTGTCTACAGCTTTTATCATATGGTTAAATATCTCAATAAGCTTGCGTACTTAATTATTTCCATATATATGTAATAATCTTAATTTGTAATATGCAATATCCTGAATGCATATATTGGCCATGCTTTCAGTGCAAATCTGCTTATACATCGGGTCCATTGTCTCTTACTGGTTGCATTTCTTACCAGGATTATTCTCCAGAGATGCTAATTGACCTGATCAAGGTCTCCTTCCACACTGACGTGCTTGAGAACAACATCGGCTACCTGCGTTTTGACATGTTTGGAGATTTCGAGGAGGTCAAGTCCATTGCTCAGATTATTGTGGAGCACGTCTGGAACAAAGTTGTGAACACAGATGCGATGATCATCGACCTGAGGTGGGTAACCTTGCTCACAGCGTAAGTCAAAGCAAAATACAAAATGTTGTGTATTCATCCTGGAATACGAATCAGTGTCTGAAGTTCATCGTTCATGTCTCTTAAACATAGAGGATCTAGTTAGTAAAAGTTCAGAAATGTTTTTCTTATTTGTGATTGTTTTCCCACCAAGGACCTAATGTTCCTACAACCCTTTTAAAATGTGGCCGTTTTAATGTGTTGGTATAAATCATTTGTTGCTGTCCATCATTTTCCTAATAGGCAATGCAGTGCATGTGTAATTTTGGAGTCAAACTTTTTTTTATGAACCACCAACATATTCAACACTTGAGGAACATGAGTTGATAGTGAACAAAACGCTTGAGAAGCCAAGAAATGGAAGTCAGTAAGATTAACCATACCTTTCCCAGGTGGGAAATTGGGTCATTGCTGCAGCAAAAAATGAAAATGTGGCTTGGAGAATAAATAGTAAATTGAAAGAATATGAATATGAAATGTTAGAGAATAGTTTCAATAATCTGAATTAAATTTTCTGAAAGACAGAACATTTCCATGATGTTGCAATGACTGTATAATTGTCCTTTCATTCCAGAAACAATGTTGGTGGTCCAACGACCGCCATCGCAGGGTTCTGCTCTTACTTCTTTGATGCTGACAAGGAGATCGTGCTGGACAAGCTGCACGACCGACCCTCCGGCACCACCAAGGAGCTCACCACCATCAGTGACCTCACTGGTATTAAAAATAATCAGCATTAATAATGAAGTTATTGTGTTCTCCCCAAAAGTAAGAGAATGTACCACAATTCAGGCTCAGTATCACATTATTTGGTGAGTACAATATATGTAACGGGATTTGTAGGGGTGGCACTTGAACTGAAGTTATATCAGTGCATACTGGCACATTATAATACAGCAGGACCTTCATTCAGTGCAGTGGGACAGAGCTGGACTTACAACCTTCTATTTGCATTCAGGCAGTGTAGCATGAAATTAATTAAGTGGCACAGAGGGACAAAAAGAGTCCATGACAGACCAGGAGGCAGCTGTCCTCAGTAGGATGGAAATATATAAAATAAGTTCTCTCTCATTTTGAAATCTGACTGCAGTTAACACGCGTCATGACCACCGGCGACTGTGTTTCTCTAAACCGTTTGGTGATTATCAAATCCAAGAGGGTTCATGTGTGGAGAACATCCCGCTGATGGTCTTAGAGACAGTGAACTTACCAAGAACACAAGAACAGAGGAGCATCTTCAGTTTCAGATGGCCTGTGGGCTCAAATCACACCATGAATAAAGACCAGCTCTGTTCTGCAGACTAAAGCACTGTTTGCACTGTTTGATGGGAATTCTCACGATGATACTTTGGCTGACCCACCATATGATGCATCCTCAGTTGCCATGTGAACTTCCAAGATAACAGAAGACCAATAAGAATAATAAGAAGCCTTAAGTACTTTGACAGACATAGCAAAGCAGAATAATCAGAGAACCAAATAAAACAGAAAGCTGCACAGAAAGGCCAAACGAGCGATACAAATGAAGGTAAACAGAAGCATTGAAAGATTTGGATGGCAAAAGAGATTTTTAAAAAGGCACTCAAAAATCAATAATATGTAAATAATAATACTACTAATAATAAAACCAATAGCTAAATAAGTAAGCAATACTACAACTAGGAATTAAAGCAATAATAAATAAATGAAATAAAATAAAACCAAAATAAAGAAAAAGATGACATCACATCACACACAAGTCTATAACCACGTGATGGAAGGCCCAAGAATGCACTGCAAGGCAATGGATGAAGACTCAATTCTGTTAAATCCACTCCTCTAGTCTTATCTCAACCTCTTCCTCCTCTACCCGTCTGTGTTCCTGCTCTCCTCCTACTAATCAGTACTCCTTATCATCACCCTTCCCATCACCTGTCTACCTCAGCTTTTTAATTTTGCTCCTTGTCCTCCATGTTCCCAGGCACAAGGTACGGAGCCAAGAAGAGCCTGATCATCCTGACCAGCGGAGCGACCGCTGGCGCCGCCGAGGAGTTCGTCTACATCATGAAGAAGCTTGGCCGCGCCATGATTGTCGGCGAGGCCACCGCCGGGGCATCCCACCCACCCGAGACCTTCCGCGTCGGCGAGACCGACGTCTTCCTCAGCATCCCCACCGTCTACTCCGACACTGCCGCCGGGCCGGCCTGGGAGGGAGCCGGCATCGCCCCCCACATCCCCGTCCCAGCTGGAGACGCCCTCGACACCGCCAAGGGCATCCTCAACAAGCACCTTGCAGGCCAGAAGTGAACCGCTCCCTGAGCAACGCCAGGAGGGCATCCAACAGTCACTTTTGTTTTGGCAGCCAAAAGGTTTAGGGATTTAGAATATATGGAGCTGTGTAAGAAGAGAATTATGTAGGATAAAGCATAAAGTCCAAAGTGTGATCCGTTTTTCACCCTGTCGACACCTAAGCCTTCTTTAGCCTGTTTGTAGAGCACAGGAGACGCGTTCTAAAGCAGGATTTGCTCGTAGTTTTTATTTCTTTTGAATGTCACTTTGACTACAGAAGCTTTGACTCGCTTAATGTCTCTTGCAAGGGGTGATTGGTACAGAAATGTGGGTTCTTTTGTGAGGTGGGTTTATAATCTATGGATTTATCTGTCAAAGATCGGGTTGGATGTTGTGGCAATGAATCTTGAAAAACATCTTTCTACTTTTGGCTTTGAAAAAAGAGAAACAGAATGTGCTGAAGCTAAGATCGCTATCCCTAAAACTTTCATTTGGGACCTCTCTAAACTAATCCACTTGCTGCTCTGGTGGGAAAACTGTCACATGTAATGTCTTTCTTACTGTGTATGGGAAATGTGTCCACGATGCAGTGAACTTCATGCCCTGTGAAGCTACTTGGGTTGTATCAATTCCAGTGGTGAGACACAATAAAAAAGCCAATGGAAACACAATACTGAGTGTGTGTGTGTGTGTGGGGTTTTGCATTTTATAACAATAGAGGATGCTTGAGAGCGGTTTTAGACAGGCAGACAATCAGTGTGTTTACCATTGCAGAAGTCCCAATTCATGCATTCTTTTTTTTACTGCAAACAATTCATTACTGGATATTATGTTGTACAATGAAATTAGTATGTGGCGACACTAACTATACAGTCCTTCAACCCTCTAGATACAAGACCATTGTTTGTGTTGTGCAAAGGCTGGTAAGGGGCCAAAAATTACTCTTGGGGATGTAGCAAAATTACAAAATGAGTTCACCGAGCATGCAGAAATAAAAAGTAAAGACTCCTACAATGGCTACATCTGTATCTAACGACAAACACATTTTTGGCACTTAAAGGGATCGCCCAATAAAAACGCCGCACCAGATTTTCTCAAGATGGCAATTAAAGCAAAATGTACCACAGGCTAAGACAGTGTTGGTGCAACATTTCAAGCCTTTGTCAATCGTTAGCGTCAATAAATTTGACAAGAAAGGTTTGTGATAAGCGGCACTTCATTTTCCAGAGGTGGGAGAAGGTTTAGATGGTGATAGATGGGTGGATGAGGGTTTTAATGTGTGATGCCAGCATGGAGAATGTGCAGGAATACTACATGGGCACAGTACTACACAAATAAAAATCATAATCTGAGCAATACGGGCAGATACAGGCATGATTTTATTTATTTTGGGGGGGGGTCATGCACTCTTGTTGCCAAGTTGTGCTTCAGTTAATTCATAAAAGGAATCAAAGAAAGGGAGTTAAAGGGATAGGCAGGTAAATGAAATTCACTTTTTCTCAAATCACATAACAGACCACTGAATTTTCCAGTTTCTATCGCTGGTATTAATTTGTTTGACCTTAATTGTGTCCAGATATGTATTTAGTTTCTGGGCATTTTTGGTGTGATACCCATTATGATCCTCTTATTTAGACAGCATGGGCTTTGTTTAAGTTTACTCTAAGGATCAACATGCCAAACTCAATGCACTCGTAGCTCACACTACAGGAATAGAGCAGATGTTTTCCACAGTGCACAAAGCAGATAGGGCACAGAATGATGATGTCGGTCTGATAGACTCCAGTTTGTTCGTGCTCATTTGTCAGCGTGACAGTCCACAATCCGCATTACATTTTTTTTTCCACACACATTTGTAGACGATGCAGAAATCATTCTTTAAATAGTTTTTATTGGCTGGGAGCTGTTATTTCTGTAGTGCAAAAGAAAAAAAAAAGT
>OMLB01019248.1:0-13865 GCA_900302555.1 Myripristis jacobus
ATATATATATATATATATATATATATATATAATATATATATATATATATAGATATATATATATATATTTTATACATATTTAAGTCATACTTGATATAGTTACTTATAGTGATTATTATTGTTTGCTGTAACTATTTGAAATACTTTAATTTTTTTTATTAATGCTAGTTTTGGTTTTTATTTTTTGTATTAATTGTTTTATTATTATTATTATTATTATTAGTAGTAGTAGTAGTATTAGTATTAGTATTAGTATTTGTATTATTATTGTTGTTGTTGTTGCTATTGTTGTTGTTGTTGTTGTTGTTGTTATTGTTATTATTAGTGGTTGCTAGAAACAAATAGTGGCAAGAAACTTTTTAAGTACTTTAATGAGCTCGTCGGGAGACTTGTCATGTTGCTGTTGTGTCTGGAGGTTTTCTCTGCAGATTTCCTCTAATGGAAGACTCTTCCGTGCCTTGCCCTTTTTGTCACCGAGCCAATTAAATGACCTTTCTCTAGCACCAATCAGTCCCTACCACTCCAGGTCAAGTTGAGGGGGTGAGAAGCAGACACCCTGATACAGCACTGCTGAGTCCTATGGCTGGCTAATGGAGGTCAGAGCTGGCTCATTCACTGTATTGGAGATGTCACATGGGCAGCTACACTGACATCACACAGGTAATTGAACAGTCAGCTGGGAAAAAGTTCATACAGTCAAAAAGTACATAGATTCTGGTTACCCCTGTGGTTTGCACACTTTTACACCAGGCATCTCCCACATCCCTCTCCCTCTCTCTTATCCCCCTCTCTCTCTGTGTTCTTCCTCTGTGTGACTCTCCACCTCACCATGCAGAGGTGCTGCTAAAAACCCAGGGCCCCTTGACAAGATGAGGCCCTAGCTGAACCTGTCTGATGTGTCTGACTTAGTAACAGTATCACCTCTCCTCAGTGAAGCCCCCCCTCCAGCTTGGGAACCCATGAAAGTACTCCCCGTTTTCTTGTCAACAGAAGCATCCACCACCTGCCCACTCCATACCTTTCCTTACTCCCCTTCATCCCTCCTTAGCCTCCTGGTCGCACCCTAACTCATGAGGTGCAGCTGGAAGCCACACTTCATTAAGACCTGTGCTGATCGTGAGGAACTGGAGCCGGAGGCTAAGTCAATGACAGAGTCTGATAGAAATCTCTCTGTTAGGCTGCAAGGCACGCACACACACAGCCAGAAGCCAGGTAGATACTGCTTACTCCAGCAATGGCTCCAGTTGAAGGGAGCTTGTAACTGAGTGAGTCTGGCCACTAATCAGTGCATACACAGGTGCTTGTCAACATTGTGCAAAGTATATGGATTCATCAGTGAAACAGTTTAATTGAGTGAATCTCCTCAATAAGCTATTCATAGTGCAGCACCTTGCTTGATGAAGGCAGACTTCCAATCCACTGCAATGCTGTGAGTCAGGGCAATTAAGAGGTGTAAAGGTTAATTTCCACTTTTTCAATTTTTACATGGAGTAGAGGTCAGTCAAGAAGAACAGTGTGCCACTCTCACTGTGACCCTGAAGTGATCATGTAAGAAAGAAGTGTGATGTTTACAAATAAGAGAAAGAAGAGCTAGGGAGAGGAAGGATTTTTTTTTTTCCAGATTTTACAAAGAGGATGTCAGCCCAGACTGAACAGCTTCATGTTTTCCTCATGTGTGCTGGGCACTACTGCAGCAGCACCCTTCCATTATGCACTTGACTTCATTTGTTTGAGGGTGCTTAATTGGCAGTCTGTTCAAAGACCTCCGCTGTGGAAGATAATGATGGTTCAAGGGAAGAGAAGAGCAGGGCATAGAACTGTCACACATCCTGGCCTCACACCAAACACACTGTCATGTGATTGTCTGCGTGTGTATGTGTGTGGATGCGCGCATACATGCATGACAGACACCATGCACGCTTGCCCATGTGTCTGTGCTTGTGAAAGGAGCGAGGAGACATACACACACACACACACACACACAGAAGGAGAAGGCTATAGAGAGGGCAGAGGAGGAATTGGATTGGGAATGTGGGAGATTATCGCACAGCTGACCAAGTCTGCTCACACCACTTACTCTGACTTTGCCACCTGTTGTCCGTTGGCTACATTTTGACAGTGACACACACTCTCAGCCCCTTTCCCTCCCTCTCTTCCCGTCTGAGCAGTCCCCACAGAATTTTGTATTTTTCCCTGATGTTAAGGCAAAGAATGCTGGCGTCATATTCAAGCTTTTATTGAAAAAAAATTGAACCCACTTTGCTGTGTTTTCAGTATTTATTTGTGGTAAAAGTGCAAGGATTAATGAAAATTGAGGGGCATTGTGCTGAAACAGACATCCAAATTGAGACCCTGTTTTTAAAGCGGCTTAATGCAAATTGAGAAAGAAGAAAGCAAATGAAAGATAATAAAGGGAGACAGCACAACAAAGAAGGATTATGTTGCCGCCATGGTGTGCTTTTGAGTCCAGGATTTTTTCATTTGTTCAACTCTTTTTCTTTCTTGACCGGTGCATTTGCGTGGCTGCACACTGGGGACCAACAGCTAAGGCTTCTTTACAGTTTCTCAATCCAGTTTCAACCATCAAAAGTTGTTTTTTATTTCACTATCTTTTTAAAACTAGCAACAAAAACACACCTCAGCCTGCATATACATCCAGGTGATATTTCAAATCAGAAGCGCTAACAGGGGAATCAATGTTAAGAACAAATTAATTTGTTAACACCACTAAACCAAACTGGGAAGACTTGTTTGTCACCATGGCATCAACCAAAAAGGCCTTGCCCTAACACAAACACACACACACACACACACAGCATCACACAGCTGGTTTCCCTCCACCACTAACAAGACAGAGCAGGTGAATAAGCGGCGTACCTCCAGGTAAGCTGATGGGGCCGCAGCCTTTGCCCTCCGGGTCCTCCTCCACGATGAAGATGCTCTTCTTGCAGAGCCTCCAGAGGCCAAAGTGGGCAGCCTGGCAGGTCGTGTTGAGCTTCTCCACCCGGGGGCTCAGCACGGCCCAGTGGTCAGTCACCACCGCCGCCAGCATGGACGACATGCCCACCAAAATCACCAGAGACGTAATCTTGACCTTTGTGGCCTGCTCTTCAAACATGTTGCCACTTGGCGTGTGTGTAAAATTAGGGATGGGAGGGAGGTGTGTGTTTGTCTATGTGTGTGTGTGTGTGTGTTTGTGCACGTGTGTGTCTTTGTGAGCGGTGTGAAATGTGAGTGTGTATGTGTGCTGTGTCTAGAAGAGAGTGCGCGTGATCTTCGAGAGTTTCCAGGCGCGTGCGTAAGAGAGTCGAGGCTGCGTTGCTTGTGTTTCTGTGTGTCTTCTAGAGGTTCTGGCTTCTTGATGCAGGATGCGGGCTCCCGCACGTCCCCACTTGTCTTCTCCACAGCCTCGTTAACGTCCTCGCTTCTCTCCTGTGCTCCCGTCCACAGCTCTTTCTTCCTCTATCCCTGCCTTGAGCCTGGTGCTTGGTAAAAAAAGGGGCCAGATAACAGTGCCCTAGTTTCTACCTCTCTCCTCTCTTCCTCTCCCTCCCTAGTTGCCTTTGGTGAGCTGGGGCCATTCAGCTGTGACATGAGGATGTAACGGGAAGCTATTACCTATAACAACTCTGAAGTTTACAATAGTCAGGGGACCTTGGTGGGTCACAAACAGATGATTTAAAGTTTTTAGACAAGGATGTCAGTCTGTTTTGAGTATTTTGGTTGTGCACTGTTAACTGCGCAACATGAGAAAAAAGATAATCTAATGAAAACTCCTGCCACATTTTGACAAGGCACATCAATATTGCATGCACACATGCCCACGTATCACACAGGAATCAATCTATCATACTCTATCTAGAACATTCTCTCTCATATCTCCCTGATACTCTTTTTCAGTCCAATCTGTTTCCAGCTCAGTCGTCTCAGGCGCCGTGTGCCAGGGGACTCCTGGGGGGGAGATTTCCTTTATTAGTTGGTGTCTGAATGAGCTGATCTACTTACTCAGCCAATCAGCAGTCAAGATCTGAGACAAGGGTCCCACCTGATGGCAGCACCTGATCCAGATTTGGAAAGAGGGAAAAGGGCTTGAACACAGGACCTCTAAAAAGTTGATGTTTATTCAACAGTTTAAACATGCTCAGTTGGGCGAAGTGATTATGCTGACTTTCCTGATCTTTGTACAGCCCTCTCTTAAATGAGATTAACCCTCCTCAACCCTGCCTGTCCCATCAATGGGTTTTACACTCTAAATACAAGCTGCGCAGCTCAGCTTTGTTCAAATCGACACAACTTTACTTTAAAGTCTAGTAGAAATTCCAGGATTTCCAAAGATACCAATAATGTCCTGATGAATGACAGAGAAAACTGCATAAAATGATGCTCAAGACAGCTATTCTGCAGCCATAAGACGAGGGTTTGAATATTTCACTCAGTATGGGTGTGATTTAGCTTCAGTCAAATGTTGCAACCAGATACAGATGTGACATTTTCAAAGTGATATGGAATTCATTTTTCCTAACTTTGCAGCTACTTAGGAGGAAATTTAAAGGCCAATCAAAGAGTTAATGAGTTGGATTTTGAACATGCTCTTACGTATAAGCCTACATTCATTCCATATGGAGCATAAAGCATTCATGATAACTCCTTGTCTGTCAACATGTTTGGTTGCTGCTTTGCTTCTGTATTTCCAGGAATATGATGAGAGAAAAATCTCTTTTTTTGTCAAACGTCATATCATCACGTAGTTTGAGGAGGGAAAAACTGCGAAAAGCTGATACATCTCAGAGGCACAATCAACCTTCTCCCTATGAAATCCTTGAGTAAATGGACATGCTTTTTATAAACTGTGCCCCACTTTAGACAGGACTCTGGCCCATTTTCAGCCCTGACAACACTCACACGACTCCGGGTTTTTAACACACAAAATGGCGAGACATTTAGAGCAAGGGCAAGGTGAAAATGGTGTGGTTCCTCGAGCTGGTTGTATGTTGTGTCTGTGCCCGTGGAAGGTATGTGTATTAAGGTGTGTAGGTGTTTGGGTGCCCTGTGTGTCTGTGTTGGACACCATGCAGTCTGAAAGCACCTCAGCGAGTGTGATGTCTCACACTTTTCAGAGAGCGAATCCAGTTTGACACAAACTGCCTTTCTTAAACGCCATCAGTAGCTCACTGAACCAGAAGATTTTGTCATGAAAGGGAATCTCACCTCACTAGCTTCATGAAAATAAAAAAAAAATAAAACCCACAATGGGGACTGATGAGAGGTGAGAGATGCTTGTGTTCATTATCACGCTCCACCTGAACACATTTATGGCGAAACTGCCTTTTCTCTCTGAGGACAAGTCTCTTGCTGAGGCGGTGAGAGCCCCCGCTTGTCTTTAAAGTGTGTAATAATAGTCTTTTTTGGCACAGCCTGTCTCACTGGGTGACCCTCTGACATATGCTCCATTTGCTCACAGTCCCTCGGTGGCTGTAGAGAAACCAAACACCTTCCAGCTGCAGAGTCTCCAGGCAACAGCCGACAGCGTGGAAGACCATGGTGACACATCGGGGCCATCGACGCCAATTATGATCGACTGTGTCATACGAGGGAACCTCTGTCAACCTGCCAGGGATGAAAAACGGCAAGAACAGATGATAGCATCTGGCAAGGAAGAGCCTCTGACTAACCTGTGAGTGGCACTCACTGGATTGTCACCAGCGTCACTGACAACATCACTGACAAGCTTTCAGCGGCGCGGCAGTAGAGTAATGACAGCGACGCACAAAAGCAATTCTACCGAAATCAGGATTGACATGGCTAAACTCGGCAATGATTAACTTCAATTACTGCTGCCATCTTCTCTGGTAGAATTTTTGTTCCAGTATGAAAAACAACCTTAATTGGCGGCTAATTTTACCCGTAGCAGAATAGATTGCAGAGCCTTCAGAGGGACCCGACTGTATTCATTTGCTAATGACAGGCAACATTACTCAAGCTAAATTAGATTACCCATGCCCCAAAGCCATTTTTATGAAGGTCATGTTAATATTCCACTACAACACGGTGGGATCAGCTAGCATACACGATAGCCTTCGTGGCTCTGTCCGTGCTCATGTGGCCTGTTATTGCAAAAGCTTTTTGCTATCGATCTACATGAAGCAGTGATTATGTTCTGGGAGACAGTGAATTGTCAGCTAATGACCACAGATTGAAGAAAAATGAGATTAGATGGATTTTTATAAAGGCTGGTGTAGCTATTGTACTGCAACATCAGATATTAATATCGAAGGATAATATCCCCAATTAGATGAACATCTTTGATTCCTCTTCTGGCAAAATGAAACCATATGAGCACAGTTACATGCATGTGACAATACAAGGGTAATGTTTTCCTTTTATCATATCTCAGCGTGCTTTTGCCTGACAATAACTGCCACGCTGGTAGAGCAATACACTTAATTTAGAGAGTGCTCTGCATCTAATCCATATGATATGACTATTCTTAGTGCAGTTTTTTTAATATTGCAACATTCTGAGAATGATGTAAATCATCGAAACAATCGTTGCAAATGAGTTGACAGGTTTCTGTGTCTCCCAGCAGGATCGTAGCAGCATTCAATGAAGTGCAGCAGAGAAGAGAGCAGAGCCAATTGAAAAAGAGAAAGTCATTAATGAGAGAACCCCCTCCTGTTGCCTGGTGAATTAAGACTCTCTGACCTTTGACAAAAAGGCTCGTCCTCATGATTGAAAACCTCCTCTTTAGGGATGAACTTAACCCCACGTCCTCTTGACTGACTGGATTTATTCCTTTGCCAATTACCTACTCTTTGATCTATCATTATATTATTCACAGTCACAGTCTGAGGAGCGAAGGGCTCACTGATTGATTGACCAAAATTGTGGATTGAAGGATCACTGCTCTTTCAACATCTGTCTTGATTCAGATGGACCTGACATCAGCCGGCTGACTGTTGAGGGAAAAACAGCACCATCTGGTTAAGGCCTGTTGTTGGGTGACAGTGACGCTTTTTAACATTTTGATCGAAGAGCGCTGCCGTCAGTGCCGTGCTGAATGATTAATCTCTTTGCCAAATAATGCAGAGACCCTGATGCTGAAGTGGTTCATAGCTCACTCTGAGGTGACAGTATTCAATCGTGTGCGGCAGAATTGAAAAGGCACTCGAGGAGCCTCACAGGTGTTAAGCCTTGGAAGCCAACAGTGCGACGCAGCAAAAGTTGCTGAAAGGAAAAAAGATAAAGACGATTCCACTGAGTTTAATGGTTGGGTTAATAGTCATTTGGTCTTACTGCATACATTTCACCTATGCAGTACGCCTCTTATGCATCTCCAACATCGCTTGCCTCTGACTAAACAGGCGGGTATGTAAAGCACAACTCTGTGAAAGAAATTACTCTTTGAAGTGAACCCACACGAGTCATGCCTTCATTTCATCTATAGAAAGAGAATGCCTTTAAAATGCAAATAAGATGAATCAGACACTTCTTCTGTTTTAGAAGAAATCAACAGTAAGGCACCACAACATAACCCTGATTTAGTTTATTTGCATTAACAACATTATGTGTTTGTTTTTGGAGGGAACTAAAAAGCGACAGTGAGAGCAACAATTAAAGTGAACTCAGATGACATATAAATATTTATTTGAGTGGAACAATAAAAAGAGGAAATATCATAATAAGAGAAAACTAAGGCACTCTACTATCCTACATCAAAAATAAAACACCTTTCTAATGATAGCGCACCAAAACCTGTGGCATGTCTTATCTTCACACTCTGAAGGCTTTTCTTTTGAAACACAGCTTGGAAAAAAAAAGTTCTATTTATTTATTTTTTATAGAGTAAGACGAGTGCCTTAGTTTCTTTCCCAGTGATTTTTATTGTGCAACTCATCCAGTTATCACCCCCTAACTGCAGTTTGTCTGAACTCCGCTACACTCAAATGCTTAGCTATTTTCTTGAAGAAAGAGAACGTATTTATTCACAAGGCGCCTCTAGACAATAGTAAGCCATATCAAAAATCAATATATGCACATAGATCACACCTGCCGCATACACATGCAATAGAAAATATAGGTTCTTCCCCTACAGTAGTTACTGTACTTCACCTTACAAAACAGAATAAACAGTAGTTTCATTTTCTTTTTTTTCTTTTTCTCTTTTTTTTTTTTTTTTTGAGCGCTTACAGCAAAATCAATGCGGTTTCACCTGAATATGAAACGGTAAATTGAATTACACAACCAATGCCAGATTGTATCAAGGCGGCATTATTCCATCAGCCACACCATTATAGGAGATATTGTTCAGTAAAATGATACTGTGAATCTTCTGTACATGTTTTTGCAAATGTTTTATGATTAATGTTTATTATTATTATTGTTATTATTATTTTTTACTGTACTTTTACAACATTGAACATTAAAACCAAACAGATTTGGATAGGTTTCTACACTGTAATATGAAACCTCCACTCATAATAGTTTATACTGATGGCTTTCTTTTACAGAAGCTCTCCTGGAGTGAAGTCTCTATAATGAAATATCACCCACACTGAATACAATCAAATACTATTCTGTGATTGATTGAGCTTGCATGGCAACAGAGTCGGCTGAGTAGCCCTAAAAGTGATGAAAATCCCTCCCCAGCTGGCTCTTGGAGCAGGCTCAAGCAAACACGAGCAAACAGAGTAAAAACAAGCAAACAGGAGTATTTTCTTAAATACAGTAACAGTATTTTTCCAAATCGCTTTCACCAGGTCTATCCTTGTCACCGGTCCAATTTGGCAGCACCACCACAAAGCAATGAAAGGACCTCAAAATGGTTAAACCTGCCACAGCACAACATTTCCTGAGAGAACTAAAAGTGAGAGCAGTGATGGACAAGGAGGACGAACGGTACACACACACAGACAGACACAGGCATGTCTGGACGTTAGACACGAATCCTTTGAGGACAGAGTCGCAAACAGCTCCCTCTGCTTCTGTCAGGGGTTTCTGTTCGTCATGGGAGGGGAAAGACAGGCAGCTAGACAGACAGACGGTGTGACAGACGGACACTTATTCTCTGCCAGGCTCTGATCCTTATCAATTCAACACTCTGAGCTGGATGCTGGGGCTCTGTTCTCACCAAAAGGAAGTCCTGACCTGGGCCTTTTCACAGTTCTGGGTAACCCCCACCCCTTTTTAGTCAGCTGCTCTTTTCTGTGACAGGCACAGACACACACAACACACACACACACACACACACACAGACAATGTCGCATCCCTCAGGGAGGGTGTGATGGAAGGACGACGGACTGATACGGAAGTGAATAAAGAGGCCAGTGAACAGATGTGGTCCACTGACAGGACAGCCATTTTGTTCAAGTGACAAATGTCAAAGAAGGAAAGGACAAAGGAAGAGACTGAGAGGAGACAAAGGCATTTATACAGTCTGGATGGGTGGGTGGTCCACATGTACAATCTGCTAACACCAACATTCAGTGGCACAACATTATGGCTTAACTAGCCAAATGGTTTGGTAAACACATTGACGCTCAAACCCTACTTCAAGGACGAGTTAAAAATCGATAATTTTGGGTGTGTTTAAAAGGCCATAAATTATTCTAAAATACAGTGCTGAGAGGAGTCCCTGTTGTCTCTAGTAAATCTATGCCAGGTACACTGGAGTATGTAAGGCAAGACCAAGTTGGTTGTGAGGACACACAAAACAAACAAATGGAGAGTCCAACCTTGGTAGCATCTGCACACATGGATGGCACACGGTTTCAAGTTGAAGAGAACATTTCATTTAGCACCTTGTTAATTACAGGTAGAATACTGCTGATTGGCACACCTTACGACTTTACACCTTACAGCTCTCGCGTTTCCCCGCACAACGTTTGGTGATCACTTGCACAAACTAGGGTTGTGATCTGCACACTGCTCTTTTAAGCAATTTTGGTACATTTGAAAGATAACACTGATCTAGCATTGGCTACAACACAGACAATGGTAACTCTACTCTGCTTTGATGCTCTCTAAAAGCAGGGGGACATGACAAAGGAACCAAAGTTCTGTTGGTGGGTTCATCGTCAGTCCGGTTGACTGTCCTTCCTCTCGTCCTCCTGCAGTCCTTTCAGTCAGGACAGTCGCCCTCTCTGGAACCCTTATCGCCTCTACATCGGCAGCCTATCACAAGCCCTCAGGCTCCAACAGATCGGCCCCAAGACTTTCATCTTTCCCTGCCTCTCCAATTCCAGGTGAACCCTGACCCCAGCAACATTCCTCTCACACAGGTGTGGTCCTGCGATTCGTCCCATCCTTTAGGTCATTGGGGAAACAGTTATGGACCTGGAGGAACTCAGCCGCCTCATGCTCGGGGCTGTACGTGTTCTCCGTCACACTGTCCCTCGCCAGGGTGTACATGGACAGCTCGCCCAGTGGCCCGCCGGAGGATGGCGCGCTCTTCAGCCCGACCACGGGAGAGTTTTCCCGTGACGCTTCTGTGGAGTGAGAGCTGGAGCGTGACGTCCGCCGGCGGTAGCGAAAGCTCGGCATCCGTGAATACGGGGAAGAGGAAGAGAGCGAGCGGATGAACTCACGCCGCTCCCTCCAGCGGACTTCTTTGTTTTTCTCAATGTAGATGTTGACAGCGAGCACAGCCACAGTTTCGGCCACGATGAAGGAAAGGGCGCCAAAGTAGAAAGACCAGCCATAGGAGTAGGTGTACTTCTTGTCATCGTCGCGTTTGTCATTGGGGTCGCCTGCATTGCTGGAGATGTAGACAATGATACCGATTATGTTGCTCAGACCTGGAAAAAAAAGCAGAAAATGTTTTAATGAAAAGGATGGATGCAAGACCAAAGAGAGAGACAGAGTGTGAAAAGACAAAGGAAGTAAAAAAGAGGAAAGGGGGAGTCAACAGTGGTCACTGACCCATGACTTCAACAATTAGAGCCATGAAATCCATGAACTCACAGTGTGTAAACATGTCCATCAGCCAGAGATTACAGGACTCTCACCAGTACTGACCTCCTCAGTGATGTGTGTCAGTGCTGCGGCAGCCTCCAGCACCATCTATTCTGTGTGAGGTATGTGATAAATGGAGATCTTGACCCTCACCAGTGGGAGAAGCAGTTCAGTTTTATGATGGCTGTCTGTGAATCAAGTCCTCCTAATATGATGCTGCTTACAGTGAGGTTTTTTCCATCACGGCTGAAGTACAACATGTGACTGCAGGTGTCATATCAAGCTGCTTTTTGCTCATTACAAAACCCTTAGCCTTATATGTGTGTGCCTCACTGTTTGCATGGCCAACTGTGTAATCCTCCAGCTCACCTGCAGCTACAAAGAGAATGCCTGCGCTCAGGAGGATGTTGTTCCTCTTGCTGTAGACGCGTCCCACCCCCACGCATAACCCTCCAAGCATCAACAGGATGGTACTGAGGATGGGGAACACACTGGAGGCACGCACTATACCTGCAAAGATTTTGTCAGACAACCACACAAAAAGATTTTTTTTCAGAAATAGACATAGGGTGTCTTGATGTGACAGCCTGCTAATGCTTGTAATTTGCCGCTCAATGGATTTGTAATCCTGGCTTATGAATGCTGTCACATTTACCTGTTCACTTTATTCCTTCTCTAAGCCCCTGACAAATGAATAAAACCTAAACCTCAGTACACAGGAGAGTTTTCTTGTCGGAGACAGCTGTCAAAAGCAATTAATAAGACACTGAAGGACAGCGGGCAGTCTGCTCAGGGTTAAAATTAAGGAGCGAGAGAAAGAACGACAAGGATAGACAAAGAGAAAAAGTTGGGGCACTTACGCAGGAGGTACTCTGAGCTGTCTGTGTCATAGTCGTTGTCGTCAGGGAAATGGTTGATCCTGTAGCAGCTGCCTTGGTTGATACCTGCAGCACAAAGGCAGAGACACACCGAGCCTCCGTATCAATAATAAATAATAATTTGTGTAACTGTGTAAGGCTGTTGTCATTACCCATCAGCGGTGATGGAAAGAAGAATGACAGAAATTGCTACTCAAGTAGAGGTACTGTTACTTAGCTCATATTTTACTTAAAAGTAAAAAAGTAAAAAGTAGCTCATTTAAAATGTACGTGGAGTAAAAGTTACTTTTTCAGAACAGTAATTGTGGTAGGTGTGAATTTATCCATGCAGTTAGAAAAGGAGGAGAGTACAAGGTTCAAACTGGAGTCTTTTAAAGGTGCATTGCGTAAAATTACGGAGGGTTGATTGAAGTGAGGACCCTGACCAACTGACAATTGTGGAAAAAGCACATAATGTAATATGCGCTGAATCTGTTTAACTCATCGGCTGCCAGCCGTTTTCAGAACAGAAAACCCCATACTGTCAGCGTTTTAGAGCATTTTAAGTTAGATCCACAGAATAGTTTGTTCTATGACTATGTAAACACTGAAACCACCAAAAGAAAGAATAGACTCTCCCACTGAAAAGTCTAATTGACGTTGCATGCCGTCATTGGCAGTCAACGTTTGGATTTGAATTGATGTTGATCGACGTCAATGGCAGCCAGTGAGTTAAAAGGTGAAGATTGTTTCAACCATAAATAGAGTAGGAAAGTGCGTATACATCACAAATGTCCCCAGTCATGTCATTTACATGTTTTGAAACTGATTCACAAATTTCGAACAATGGTTGAAGTTGGGAGCAAAACACCACATAGGCTAATCTAGACACATAATGACTCGAGTTATGGCAGATCTCTGAACCCCATAATAACCCAAAATATTTTCCCATTGATCTTTTCTTCTAAAACGGCCAGCCGCAGTGATAATGCACCTGCTTTCCAACTCTATAGAATCAAATTCTCTCTAGTGTCTGTTGCTGATCTACAGACAGTAATCCCGCGTAATCCCGCAGTGAAGCTGAGGTTGAAATTGATGTGTCTTAGTGTCCAGGGTTGGACCTGTGATGTGACTCTATCTAGCTCCAGCTGGTTGAGTTGGCGAGTTGAGTGCTGGATGGTGCCGAAGTCAGAGCCACAATTGCTCCCTCCCTTGTGACCTGTATTTGTTACCCCCTGCCACTGCAGTAAAACACTCCTGTGCTTCTGTCCAATATAAAAGAGAATGGGGGTACCTGCATCTTAGGTGACCTCTGGTTATTTTTCATGCCTAACAGTGCTGCTGTCTGCAAGAGAGGAGGCAACAGGGGCAGAACATAATAACCCTCCCGATTAAGTCTTTTCAATTTCTTGTCTTCCGCTCAGGCTTATTCATTGCGCGGCGATGAATAGCACTGTCAGGCAAGCGCATGTTTTATTCATATTGTTTAATGCAAGAATTTGACCACTGAGACAAGACCTTGCGGAGTGTTGTCATGACCCTCCTAAGGAGAAAGCTGCTCTTGCTGTTTTCGTAGATACAAAATCACCCCCCTCAGTGTTGCAAGTAGATGAGACGCCCCAACGTAGCTTTAGTTGTACCCATTAAAATTCAGCGATGCAAACCACACAACAAAAACAACATCCGCTCTAATATCAGCTCATTACCCTCTCTGTGGTTTTGACTTCCGACCAGAAATGAGACTTTTACCCTTTTTAAAACTTCATTTAGGGCCAGACAAGGATTGTGGCTGTCGGCAGCTCCAAGGGTCAACCATGACTCCGGCAAAATGAAGATCACAGCTCAGTGCACACATGCCACAGGAATTAACCAATGAGAGGAGGGGTAGTTTATGTATTGAGGTGCGGCGCTCTGGTGTGATTAAGAATGCATTACCCAGAGGGATTTGGTGGGTTGCAGTGCGTGTCCAAATCCAGCTCAGGTGAACATCTTATTTGGAGGGCTAGGACGAACAAAAAGGCTGTTCGAATAACAAAAGACCAGTCGCACTGGCAGCTTT